>OX352290.1:25655224-25840543 GCA_947086415.1 Pammene aurita
TTTTCCCATCACTGTTCCCTATGCACACAGAACTTGAAAACTCTATATTTTCCATAAAAGGAGAGTCCACTATGCTGTCATTTACTAAATCTACTTCAAAACTATTTAGCTCAGCAAAAATACTTAAATTGTTGTCTGGCGGCCCGGAGTGCTCGGAGCAGTACTTGCAAGTATAATTTTTTTTAAGGTCCATCTCCCCCAGCTGCTGCTCCAGGTCCTTGATGCGTTGCAATGCCTGTTCGTGTATTTCCTGGCATTGTTCAAATCGGTCTACAGTAGCTTGAAGTTCATCCCGCTGACCCTGGATATCTTCATAGTCAATGTCCTGGTTGGCAAGCTGAGTTTTGAGAACAGTGTTTGCTCGGATAACACGCTCGATTTCCTGTTCACTTTCTTCCCGCTCTTGTAGGAGTCTGTCATTTAGCTCAGTCGCCGTCTTAAGATCCCTTTGTAGTTGCTGGACTTTAGCGACCAAAACATCCCTGCGAGTAATCATTTTAGAGGGTTGTGCTGAAAACATATTGACAATGTAAGAAATCTGAGCCTAGCAAGTATGATTCACAATGGTACTAACAGAAAAAAGTATTTAAATTCAAATTTTCTAGTATTTAAATTAAGCTTTATAGCAGGAATTTACACAAAAAAAAACTTTATACTTTGAACGTCAACTTATAATAATGTTCGTTGAATACATCTGTGCTATTTCTGAGTTTATTAGCATTCACTTTGGCTAGTTTAGTAAGATGAACCACTGTTTTTAACAAGAACTTACTTGCCCATAGGTTAGGTACTGAATATTAAAAATATTAAGTTATTTTGGACAATCAGACTAAAAGTAAGGCATATAAATGTGAAAAGCAATACTCCCCTGTAAAAGTCTTCGATGAAATGTAGGCAATTTCCATGTAAATTCGGTGTAATTTTAAATCTTGAACGTTAAGCCGTTGACAGTTGGCTCAAAATTTTTCGTCATAATAATTTGCTCCTTAAAGTAAACTAATACTAGAGATAACACTGTTACACTTTAATTTCATTGAGATCTTGTTTTTCATTTTACACAGTAACTCGTTATAAATCACTTTTAAAACATTTATTTTCACTAATTAAATACGCTAGGTCATTTTGACGTTTATTCCCGGCCAGTGTTGCCGGCAGTGTTGGGGCGGAAAGGTTCTCGAGTGGCGACCACGAACCGGAAGGCGCAGCGTGGGTAGACCCCCGCAAGGTGCACTGATGACCTGGTGAAGGTCGCGGGAGTCCGCTGGATGCGGGTGGCGCAGGACCGGTGTAATAGGCTGGTCACGACGAGGAGGGTTGGTGAAACAAAACACACTTCCCAGTTCACTCCACTGTGTAATCTTAGAGCTCCGTATACAATCTCCCTTAATACTATTTAGTTTAGATATATATACTAATCACCTACGTGCTATGGGAGGAATCCCTTATCGATTGGAGAGATGTTTTCATATAATTATTCACACTAAACTTGTCATATCTACACACGTGTAGATATGCGCGTTTGCCTATCACACCTCCCCTGAAAAGGTAAGGGGTTTCCTCCCCCAAAAAGAACATTACTCGTTATATAATTTTTCTCAAACATGCTCGGAAATGTTCCTGTTACGTTAGTAATTAGAGACCAGTAGGGACTCTATTCCAAGGCAGGTTCAGCGCGACGTACGTAAAGGATTTTCATACAACATTAAATCACTCAGCCAGTAACTGAAGCACTAAACAAGTAATTTTATTTCCTTACATGTTTGAGAAAAGCACTATACATGCTACTAAATACTCAGCCAGGAAAGCTTACTTACTGGTCTCTGCAGTAATGTACTATTACTCTATTCTTATGTACTAAATAATCTTTATCTACACACACACACCATAAACCCGCTAAAATGCGTTCAAAAACTGGCCGTAAGGACCAGCATTATTTCAATCAGTTTTATAATAATAAATATCTAATCTGTGCCCGTAGGTAATATTGTACGTATTTTCATTACGTTATCGCTGAGCATTACGGTAACGTAATGACTTTCGAATTTCTAATATCTTCGTAGGGCAAGGAATTTTGATTAAAACTTGGGGTAACTCTGTCTAAATTTGGATTTTTTATTAATAAGCTTGGAAATCATCATTATCTTCATCATCATCATCATCTTCTTTATCTTCTTCTTCTTCATCATGTTCATCTCCATCTTCTTCTTCACCATAACCTTCTTATTCGTCACCATCTACTTTTTCTTCATCATCATCTTCAGCTTGATGTCCTTTTTCTTCACCACCTTCTTCGTCTTCTTCATCTCCTTCTTCTCCATCATCATCTTCTTCATCAACATCATCTTCTTCTTCATCGTCTTCTTCTTACCCTTCTTCATCAACTTCTTCTTGACCGTCTTCATCATCTTCATCGTCTTTTTCTTCTTCTTCATCACCATCAAAATCATCGTCATCATTTACTTCTTCTTCTATATCATGTTCATCTCAGGCTTCTTCTTCATCATCATCATCAGCTTCATGTCCTTTTTCTTCACCACCTTCCTCGTCTTCTTCATCTACTTCTTCTTCTTCTCCATAATCTTCTTCATCATCATCTTCATCTTCTTCATTATCTTCTTTACCTTCTTCATTGTCTTAATCTTCTTCATCTTCGTCTTCTTAATCTTCTTCTCCGTCATCATCTTCTTCATTATCTTCTTCTTCGTCACCATCATTACCATAAAAATCATCGTCATCATCTTCTTATTCTTTGTCATGTTCATCTAAATCTTCTTCTTCATTATCGTCTACTTTTTCTTCATCATCATCTTCCTCAACAACATCATCTTCTTCTTTACCTTCTTCGTCATCTTCTTCTTCATCATCTTCATCTTCTCCATAATCGTCTTCATCAACTTCTTCTTGACCATCTTCATCATCCTCATCGTCTTTTTCTTCTTCTTCGTCACCATCAAAATCATCGTCATCATCTTCTTCTTCTTTATCATTTTCATCGAAATCTTCTTCTTCATCATCGTTTACTTTTTCTTCATCATCATCTTCAGCTCTATGGCCTTTTTCTTCACCACCTTCTTCGTCTTCTTCTTATCCTTCTTCTTCTTCTCCATAATCTTCTTCATCATCATCTTCTTCACCATCAACATCATCTTCTTCTTCATTTTCTTCTTTACCTTCTTCACCATCTTCATCTTCATCTTATTAATCTTCTTCTTCATCATCGTCTTCATCATCAACATTACCTTCTTCATTTTCTTCTTTACCTTCTTCATCATCATCTTCTTCTTCATCATCATCTTCATCTTCTTCATCTTCGTCTTCTTAATCTTCTTCTTCATCATTATCTTCTTTTACTTTATCTTCTTCCTCGTCTACAGCATCATCTTCTTTTTCTTCTTCTTCTATAGGATAGAATCTTTCACTTATGGGTATGTTAGTTGTTGCCCTGTTATCAATGCAGGTCATTACATACAGTTTCTGAACCATTTTATAGGGTTTATAGTATGTGTGTAGATAAAGCAGTGTATATGCAACTGTACGTAATTAGGCCTTAAAACACTCGTGTGATCTTATTATGAAACTCGCCTGCGGCTTCGTTTCATAAAACCACACTCGTATTTTAAGGACCCTTATTACGTAACAGTTACATAAACTACTATTACCATCCTTTATTATCTTTAAATTTGGACCCATAATGTCCTTAACCTTATAGGGACCTAAGTATAAATCAGAAAGTTTACTATAACATTCACTTTTCAGTAATACTAAATCTCCTATTTTGTAATGAACACTGATTTACAGTCGTAATTTAGTTTCCTTTTAATTTTACTTTGTATTAAATTATACCTTGCATCAGTGTGTGCTCTCTGTAGTCTAAATTTTAATTCTAATGGATAATTATCATAGATATACAATGGCTCTACTCTATTTACAATATTACTCGGTTTGTTGCAAGTTTTGCCAAACACTAATTCGTATGGTGAATATTTTGTACTCGTATTTACCGAGGTGTTGTAAGCAAAGCACCAATACTGAACCCATGAACTCCAGTTTGAGGTTAAATTCCTAGTTTGTATTCTAAGATAACTGCCAAGATGCTTGTGCCAATTCTCTAGTGACCCTATACTTTCATGATGATATGGTGTTGAACTAATTTTCTCGACGTTCAGTAATTTACATACTTCGTTTAATGTAGAATTCATGAATTCAGTACCACAATCTGTTGCTATTGTTTGGGGAATTCCATACCTTAAGACAAAATTTTCAACAAACGTTCTGGTAATAGTTTGAGATTCTTTATTCCCTACAGGATACGCCTCTACGTATTTTGTTAATTCACATTGCAAAGTTAAAATATATTTGTATCCTGCATCATCTCGTTCCAATGATCCGACAACGTCTAAAAATAACTTCTGAAAAGATGTTGTAGCTGTAATAGTTATAACCATTTTATCTCGCGTTTGCCTGTAGTTAAACTTTTGTTTTTGACAGTCCCTGCACCGCTTCACGTATTACTCTATATCCCTTCGCATATTCTGCCAATAGTATCTCTTTTGAATACCGTTTATCATTTTAGTGCTACCTGCATGTCCACTTGTGGCCAACAAATGATAATCGTTTAGCATGACCCGTATCATTTCCCGATCGGTAATTCTTGTTTTCCCCTGTATAATACATAATCTAGGTAACTCGTCTTGTCCCGCGCGAAAAGCACTCGTTAATTTTTCGACGTACTTTTTATTCGACTCTTCTTTAATTATTACTAACTCTACTACCTTTAACCTTTTACATTTTATTATTACAGCGTTACCAAGTCCCGTAACGATTCGTCTAAGCGTGCCTTCGTTAATAGGGAATCTTGGTTCATGTAAAAGGTAGAGTTTTTATAAGCAACATTATTATTTTTATCTGCGGCCTGCTTTGAGGTCCCCATTGACATGATCATCTCCTTAAAAAAATTACTGGAGCAAATTACTAATTCTGTATCCCCTTGTACCTGCTTCATGATATCTACTACTTTGGGTTGGCCAGGCTCTAACGTACCAGTTTCTCTCGCCTCATTCATTACGTTCGCTGAACGACTCATAGAACGTGTAATTACCCCTACGAAATTCGAATTTAATGACTTTAACTCGTCCGAAGTGATGACAATCCTCGATAATGCATCTGCCGTGACATTTTCTGAACCTATGTACTCTATCTCAAAATCATACTCCTCCAAAACCAACCCGAACTTCGTCAATCGACTACTAGGGTCCGCCATGCTAAACAAATGTACCAGAGGTTTGTGGTCCGTAAGTATCCTAAACTTTCTCCCGTACAAATATGGACGATAATGTTTAACTGCCCAAACAACTGCCAATAACTCCTGATAGATAGTTGGATAATTAATTTCCCCTTTATTCAACTGCCTACTTGCGAAAGCTACCGGCCTATTATTCTAGTTCGACAACACCGCCCCTATAGCTACACCTGCAGCATCCGTTTGAAGGCGGAAAACATTGCTATCTGACAAATCTGGGTAATCTAAAACTGGTGGTGATACCAACAAAGACTTTAGCTCTTGAAATGCTTTTACGCACTCCTCTGACCACTTAAATTCTACCCCCTTTTTGCACAATTGATCTAGAGGATACACTATCCTTGCGAAATTCCTGATAAACCTCCTATAGAAATTAGCAAACGCTACAAATCGCCTAACCTCATCCGCATTCTTTGGCGTCGGATAATTCTTCAAAACTTCTATCTTACTACTATCTGGCAAAACCCCACTAGGTGTTATCACATGACCCAAGTAATTTAACTCTGTTTTAAGAAATACACACTTACACGGGTTAAGCTTCAAATTGACTTTCCTAAACCTCTCGAAGACCTTAACTAAATTAGCGTTGTGCTCACGCAGATTCTTACCAAAAACAATTACATCATCTAAATAAAAAAAACAAGCGTCATACGTTAATCCTGATAATGCTACAGCCATAAGTCTGGAAAATGCACTAGGGCTGGACTTTAGCCCCATTGGAAGCCTCTTAAGCTGATATTGTTTATCTGCAGTGAATGCCGTAAACTTCCTGCAATGCTGAGCCAGACTCGTCTGATAATACCCGAGGTCAAGTCCAAATGCGAAAATAGATACAACCTGACAATGAGTCTAATATTTCCTGCATGTTGGGCAAAGGAAATTTCTCATCTACAATTTTCCTATTCAAAAGCCTATAATCAATTACAATTCGCCACTTCTTTTCTCCACTACTGTCTTCCTTTTTCGGCAAAAGCAACAGAGGGGATGACTATTCACTGGTACACTCCTCGATTATATCCTCGTTCAATAATTTCCCAACTTGTTTTTCCAATTCCTTCTTCTGTGAAAATGGCATCCTATACGGTTTTACATACACTGGAGAAGCATCATTTTTCAACTTGATTTCATAATCGAATAAATTCGAAACTGACAGCTTGTCCCCCGGCATATGAAAAATATCTGCATATTTCGCGCAAATCCCCTGAATAACTCGACTTCCTTCATTATCCAAATAAGATCTAAGCTTCAACAGCTCATAAAGTTCCTTAACTCTTTCCACTGACTTCCCCTCCTATGAGCCAAAAGAGCAAACAAAATATTCCGCCAATCCAGTAACCTTTGGACAGTAATTATTCAACTCTACTACTTCTTCCCGTGTATTCAAAATCCGCACTGGAATTCTGCCCTCCTTCGGAGCCACAACTATACCTGCTACAAAAACACCGGCAGTAACTTCTTGCGGAATAATAAGACACCCTGAATGTCTGTCGGTACCCACGTAACTATCTCGCACCTACCCGGAATAGCTACCGAACGTACTGTCCCTAACCGTAATTCCAACGATAACCTACTTCCTGACATATGCCGCAAATTTAAAACCCCTCTCTCATATTCTATACTACACTTATGTCGTCATTTTCACCATGTTTTTCTGGTATTTATACTGAGCCGATGCGTTTACTGACTAGAGAATACGAATGATATAAATATGTTAACGAACACGCAGGTACTATACGTAGACACGGCCTGGACGTTGATGGTGTGAGCTGACGATATCTCCTTTGATTACTACTACGGACATGAGCCTCCCGTGATTATCCATCTGGAATCTTGGGCTAAATAGTCGCCTCCACCTCCCCTTACAGCGACCCCGTTCCTCACACTATGGTTACCCTGAGTTCATAACCATTGACAACTCACTGGGATCAAGTTTATCTCTCTGAGCACTGGTACACGCTGGTAAATAACACAAGACACATGATCATCATATTCGTAATAACACAGTAAGAAAGTCCATGAACTGATACGAGTAGAAAGATAAATATTAAAGCGCTTACCATTGATTTGTTCGCGCACATTGCGCACAACCTTCTCCTACCGTCGTCCGTGTATCTACCCTACAACCCACCCATAAAAAATCCGTCCATACTAAAAGCGATATTGAGATCGAACGTGACTGCCACCGCCATCTATCCGAAAAACCGGCAAGCAAGAACTGCTTCGCGATATTCGCGACAACTTATGCCTAAACAAGAAATCCTCTCCTAAAATACCATCACTTCGACACTTAAGACCCACGAACACATGAAACTTATGACAAAATTTATACCCCTTGACACACAACTCCAAGCTGACGTAACCTAATGAAACTAAATCTCCACATACCCCTCTTATCCTTAACTTATGAGGAACTATCTGCAAACCGGACCCCTCAATGTATTTATTTATTTATTTATTTATTTAATCTTTATTGCACAAAAAGAAAACTTATCGTACAAAAGGCGAACTTAATGCCATGAGGCATTCTCTACCAGTCAACCTTAGGGCCAAGCAGAAAGATTGTAGGCGGTGCTTCTAACTATACAGAAAACAAATTATATGACAGAAGCATAAAACTTTAAAAAGATGCGAAACTACATCCTTAATTCTTACACATAAACTACATAATTCTAATATACATAAAATACATAAATCAATACATACATACATAGATACATATATATACATACATACATACGACCATACATATATAAATACATATCCGAAGAATCTTGTTAGAGAAGATACTTAGAATTTCTTTGATCCACCAGCAAAGAAATCACGCAATGTATTCATATTTTAAAATCTTAAGAAAAATAAAATTATTGGAGCATTGAAATCAGATCAGTTTAATCAGTATCAGTAAACAGTTGAATCAATGAATATGTAATGTGAACTCTACTGTGCATAGATAAACAATGCGCATGTGCGAGCCATAGGACTAGATATGATGTTTGATTTGACCTAAGAAGATTGTATCACTCTTGCGCTTTGCGCCCGGTTAGCTCCAGTGTCAGTTTGAGATTTGCGGAGTTAAAATTATCATAAAATGGATTCGAAACACCATTTTGTGTCATGAATAGAGGTGCAATAGGTAATTAAAGAAAATACGGAATGGTAAGTATGGTAACATATACGAGCGTATTATAACAAAACTAGCTTACAAGAATAATATTGAAATTTATTCGAAAATGCAGTACAAAGGGTGATGTGTCACATTGAATGGCGGCATATCGATATGAGATGTACGATTCAGAGGCGAATTCTACGAAACTCGTGTCATGTTTCTATGTCCTATTTTCGATTTAGGCTGAGGGTGGTCTATCAGTTTCAAAGTATCATGACAAAAGTTCCACAAATACTCATTATTAATATTACTGCTGATTGATTATAATGATTATTCAGATAATCTCATCGAAATATCTATAAAAGTATCGACCTGTGCCCCAACGCTATTAGCACAGATATCTGACAGCTAAGATAATTATTTGTCAAATATACTGACACGGTCATAGATATAAAATGGCGCTTGTCGCTAAAAGATAAACGAAGTGCGCAAAAGAGAAACCAACACGTATATGAACATTCCACGAGTGCAAAAGAGACACGCGAACATTTTGAAGGAGTGACAGCTTTTGAATTTGGGTAGTTAGCTTACGTACCCACGTCGTGACAGCTCATATTTTAGCGTGGAAAATATAAAACAATCGTGAATAAAATAACTTGGGATGAAAAAGGAGAAACATGGTGTCGTGTTATGTTCCAGATTGGACTATTACTCATAGGAAAACCCAAGTAATTACTCATTTCACAGGTTTACATGATATTCCGATCGATGTCTTTGAAACAATATTTTGTCAAATTAGCAAAATAAATCGTGTAAGTATTTACTAGATACAATTAATTATTAGTGTTTCGTATACTGTGTGCTAATATTTTATCATAATAGTTAATATTCAAGATTATTTTGTGTAAAAACCGAAACATTTATTCTACGCTAGGGATTGACAAAACGTTTTAGGGACTTATATCGATAACTGTTCGATATGAAAATTATAATTATTGCTTCAAAAAAATCCAATGAATAAATTAATCTTATATTCACATTACGTCATTAAGGTTCTTATTATATCCGGTTTTAAATGGGTTTTTTATTTTAAAGATTTTTTTACCTTGCAGTACTTGTATTATTTTATTCAAATATGGCGCTCAACACATTTAGCGGAATTCGCTACCATAGTCAAAAAGCAGCCAAAAACGGAAATCGGGCTGATTATTGTATATGATCTCCATACAAAAATTCAGCTCCCGTAAAGAAATTTCCCACTTTTATGCTGCGGCTGATTTTTATTTATGATAACTGGATTCCACTCAAGTGTGTGCCGCGCCTAAAAGCGACTAGTCAAACGATTAGAACGAGATAGAAATATAGTTGGAATGAGAGGTCAGCTGTCAAAATGGTCGTGCGATCAATCGAATGCGCATTCGACCGGCGACTTGAAATTCCGTTTTCCGTTATATGAAATATTTGAAATTATTTTAGGGAATAGTCTTGTTAATTTAATATTTTTAATTTAATAATAAATAATTTTGTTTATTTACATTTTTTTTAATACTAAAGAGTATAATTTGCTTAGAAAAAACATAGTAGTTATTAACTAATTAGGTAATGTAACTTATATTAGTCGATAACACTTATACTCGTAGTACAACATCAGTCGAAAATGTGCGTGAAATTAAACGTCAAGTTGGTAGTGGGAATGTCAACTGAGGTCACAGTTGACTACTTTGACTAGTCGCTTATTTTTGTAGAGGCCTTTAGAACGTATCGATAAGAAAGTCAAATACCGATAGATAATTAACCGGTTGTATTTGGCATCACTATTTTACGCTCACATAGACAATTTAGACACAGACATGGATTTCATTTTTTTGCCACACTTTTGATCGTTGACAAGCATTCTTTGTCATCCCATTTCTCTGGACACGGTCGATTCCTATACAAAACATAGACAAGCGCGCCTCTATCCTAAGAGAAACTAACGCACTAAAGAGGTTGGTGGTCTGTGTGAATAACAATGTAGCTGAGCTGTCCATTCTCGAACCTTTCTTCTTGTCCTTTCCGCTGAGAGTAGGGATGGCCTTGTGAAACTGAGCCAAGCTATCGCGTCCCTCTGAGATTGGTCTGAGCGAGTACCGATGGCTGTGCTGATCTGATTAAAGCAGGATCCCTAGACTGGTCTGAGCGTTCATCAGTGCCTGTGTTGAGCTGATTACAAGCAGGACCCGTAAACTGTTCTGAGCGTTTACTGAGATCTGGGCTGAGCTGAGTAGGATCAAACTGTTCTGAGCGTTTACTGAGGTCTGGGCTGAGCTGAGTAGGATAAAACTGTTCTGAGCGTTTACTTAAGTCTGGGCTGAGCTGAGTAGGAATAAACTGTTCTGAGCGTTTACTAAGGTTACACTGACTGAGGTCTGAGCTGAGCTGAGCAGGATCACCGTCGCGGTTTATTACATTAGAAGTAACCTGTGTGGACTGAGTGTTAGGATTCTTGTAAACTAATCGGTATATTTCTGGGATGAACCATTTACTAATGTTAGGATTTATACTTTACGTTAAAACCTGTCCCTTGTACGTCAACATTCATATGACTAAGAAATGTGATGATTCTTAAATTTAATCTTTTATAAGTTAATCAAATTAGCATATCATAGTGCTATATCAACCCGTTCAGAATATCTAGTCCTTCAAAGAACAATTTTAAGAGGAATCAGTAATACACTATTAATAACTACTATAACAGCTAGGTTAGCTTTCAAGGATTCAATATACCACAACAAATGTACTTCCGAATTAAACGCGGAACGTCAAAACTTTAAATGAATTATCCTTTAACTCTTTTGCTTAACAGTTTTATGTCTTAATTTCTGGCATAATGTTTGATGTACCTGCTAATGCCAAAATGTACAATGTCCTCTTTTAAATGTACCTATTGTCTGTACTTCAACTACGACTTTATTCGTATTGTACTGGTTCTTACAACTATCCAGTTGCCATCCGGCTATCTATATATAATACTGTCGAGATCATCTGTTTGTTACTGGTATGTGCTCGACAGCCCTCCCCAATAAACGAATAAAAAGGGCCGTTTACGTAAATTTCAAGTCATACTCTAATAATTTACAATGATAATGGGAAGGGTTCTGATAGTTGTACATAACCTGAATATAACCAAGACCAAAGTGTTATTGAACTCTGAACTATAAACAATTAATTTCGATTGTTTTTCTAGTGTGGTATCAAAAACTCGCTTGTTTAACCAAGTTAAATACATCCCCGAGAATCATCCTTCTACATTGTACATACCTACTGCCTGTACTCCGTTTACATATACAATGTAAAGGTATTCAAAGTTCAGTAACTAATTGACGACTTCTTTTAACTCAACAAGCGAAGTACGATCATATCTAGTACCCATGGGATACCACTAGACTGGGCTGAACTAGGTATAGGATCAAAACCCTACATATCATTTAGCAACCATATCGTCTGTTGAAAACAGGCGATTTTTTTCAAACCATTTTTGTAGTCAAACACTGTAGTACGTATATCCTAAGCGTGAGCGAGACTTTATGATATTTGAATTCGTTTTTATGGCCAAGAACTTATCAACCGCAAACAAAGTTGTTTTTCAATTATTTTGGTAGGTACTTATTTTGTGACACCATTATTATTTGTGCGTTTTTATTATAATATTCCAAAATAAGTCTAATTTATTTCCAATTTCAACTACTCCTCGATACTAAATTTCATACACATACCGTAAATATCCGTTTGCATGTTGGTACATACACCTACTTATTATTGTACCTTTATAGAATCAATCAATATACGTGGGTATTTACAGTCGCACGGTGTTTTCCTAAAAACACTTTCAAGAATTAATTTATGATTGATTTTAATAGTATTTTAGTACCTATATACATACATTTTCACTCGGCTATCTGCATTATCAGACTATCACACCTTTATGATCATCTTTTATTTATTAAACGTTGCTTGCATCTGAGATATATACATCTACGTACCAATGAGTAGGCTTGACGCGGACGTTTCTTTGCGATAAATGTGATTGCATCCATTCACAAGCTATATTTATTATTATTATTATTTATAAGCAGGCAAGCAGTTGTACAACTGATTTTGCCTGTATCGAGTTAACACGACAGATAAGTTCTTATTTAATCTGTTCTTGAATTGGTTGACATTGAGCTGATAGAGGATATGTCCTCTGGTACTTTATTCCAGGCCCATATATACCACTCGGTTGCTCAGGAAGTGTCTGTATGGGTTATTGTGGGACCTTTGGCTGTCTAATTTCAAGTGATGGCCTCTCAGACGGGTGTTGTTGTTGCGCTTGCACATCTTGTGAAATTCTTTGCGGTCATAGTGCCCAGATAATATTTCTATTACCCCAACGAAACCACATTTTAAGTTCAACACCAAGTGTATTGAACTAATTTCGTGCGTGCAATTCCCTTGAATCATCATTGATTATCTAAATACCAAAACCCTGTTCGTTATGATGTTATGAAAATGAAAGGAAAAACGTTCGAACATGAGATGTACTTTATAGGCGTTCTAATTACCGGTTACTCAAAATAGTAATATTATGAAGTGACGGACTAAATCACTACTCTCGTGACCAACTTAGAATGATCTTTGTTAGGATAGATAGTTTCGATAAGTTTCGTTCCTACCCTTTTATATTTTTGATAGTCTGAGCGTATTTTCTATGGACTACGGTCATCACCATTTATTAACCAACATCCTTACGGTGTTACAAGGTGGTATGCATCCTGGCATATAATAGGAGGATTTAAAATGTTTTTCTAGTATTCAAAGAATTTAACTTACGGTCACACGTTCAAACACAAGACTCGATTTTATTTTATTTTAACTATTTAATTTCAATAGGTATTTTTGTATTATATAATACATACATGTGTTTCGAATACCTCTTCTAGCCTCTTCTACTCGCGCTGTGGGAAATGAAGACAAGTAACAGTATACATACTATTCATATTTAATTTCTGAATATTACGTTTCAAGCTCAAACCAGATTGTCACAATGACCTGCCCTTCTTAATTATAAAATCTTACTTAATTATAAAATATCTTTCCAGTCAAAACTTCACTTCAATATGAACTATGATTGTTGCTATGATGGGAAATAACGAATCGTCCGTAGTTAAACTCTTGTCTTGTATTTGCATTTACAAACGTCATTTAAGTACAAACTTAAATATATAACATATTTAGTTTAAGGTTTTCACCGCAAACAGATAGTCAAACACGATTGGCAACTCTGTTTATATGACATACGTTAGCATAATAAATTTTTTCTCAAAGTGGCCAATTTAAAGCTTATTATTGCTACCCCAAGGTTGTCTGGAAGATATCGCTCTCTAGCGATAAGACCGCCTGCTGACTGCCTCTACTTTTAATCTGTGTACTGTACTGTTCTATTTTATTGAGGTGTGCAATAAAGAATATTTGTATTTGTATTATTGGTTTAAGCACTCGTACTTGTGCCTCATCATTATCATTTCAGCTGAAAGACGCCCACTGCTGGATTAAAGCCTCCCCCAAAGATCTCCACAACGAACGGTCATTGGCCGCCCTTAACCAGCTGTTTCCCGTTACTCTAACCAGATCGTCGGTCCACCTAGTCTGGGGCTTCCCACGCTGCCTATTCCGGTACGCGGTCACCACTCAAGAACCTTTCTGCCCCATCGGCCATCGGTTCTGCAAGCAATGTGGCCCGCCCACTGCCACTTAAGTCTGGCAACTCTCTGAGCTATGTCTGAGCTGTGTGTAGTTGTGCCTACATGTAGCCATATACTAACAGTAGGTAAATGTCAAAATACTCGACACATTGATTATCACTATTATCAGTTACGGAAGTTAATGCTAGTTATTAGGACATCTCTAAGCATGTTCTTTTAACTTAAATCGTTTATAACAAGACCAAATGAATCAACAACTGGTTAATATTTAGGTCTGAGGTAAGTTTTCTAAAACCAACGGGAGATAAAGAACAAAGTCTTTAAATTTACCCGTATATCATTTCACCTACTCGTATAGGCACGGATCTTACATTGAAATTTAACTTGTGAGCACCTTGTAAATGTATCATGAAATATTTTAACTTCTACAAACTTATATTTGCAGATTTATACAATTCTGGATAAAATGTTTCAATTACACAAAATCATGGTACAAATTATGCCATGTTTGTACCCCAAATCAAATAGATTGAGAAAGTGGCTAGAACGTAAGATTTGCGTATTTGTTTACGTCGCATTACCTCAACTTATGAGAACCTATTATTTTTCACATTTAATGTTCCTTTGTTTAGTTTTAACTTTATTATTTATGTTTCATCTTTATTCAACATATTTATTCAAGTAAAGCGTAAATAACATGTGCTACATTACATGCACTGCGTACACTATTTTCAGTTTTATTTAAAGGTGTTACCAAGAACTGGACCGTTACGTAAATACACTGAATTTCAGTTTATGTAAGGTTCCTTGCAATAAGTGCACTGATAATAAGTGGAATATATGGCCATTTGTACACATGTGGCTAGATATGTCCCACTCGTATGAGATGTGCGTATTAACCACTAAGTTACGTTACACTACAATAAATGTTACCAAATGATCATTACTCAAATATCCATAAAGTCAATACGAACTACGAAACTTGAATTTGGAAACCATTGACATTAAAATATATTTTTATTACTCTGTTGTTTTGTTTTATTTGTATCCTTCTTAACTAAGTTTAATTTATCACATGATTATTTCGTGTCAAGGAAACACAACAAAATAAAACATCAATGACAACGACTTTTAAGTTTTCAAATAACCATTTGATTCTAAATGCAGACCTGGATTTCTTTTAGAAAAGGTATTGTTTGGCAATTACCTTACCGGCTCAGAAAGAAGACAATATACTTCTTCTTATGCGTGTTTATACGTGACGCATCACATTTGTAGTTCAAACCAGATGTATAGCATTTAAGTAAGTCATTTATCGTGCAATGCACTTTATCCTATGCCAAATAAATGGAGAGTCGACGAGACTCGAACTTAACTCAAATGAAACTCTGCTTTATTTATATATTTTTTATACCACGACGGTTGTAACGATTTACAAAATTTTAGCCTTTCATAGAGCAATTAAAGACCTGGAGAAATACCTTTGGGCGCCAGTGTCAGGTAGATTTAATTTAAGCTAGGTTTTGAAGACCTAGAACTATGCCACAGCTTACTTTTCCTGAACACAATTAAATAAATTATTATTATATCTCAAAATCAAATGTTGATGTCGCAAGGGTCTTGCTCTATGCAGGGCTGTTGTGAAATTAAAACAAGTGGATACTATACTAAATCTTTATTTCCTATTTTTGCTTTCGGGAACAACTTGTTAAAATCGAAACCCTGGATAAATCTCTATTTTCGTTTAAGTTCGACACCAACTAAAATTTCTAGGAGCTCAGAGGTTACGCTTGGTCGTTAACAAGATTCAAAGGTTGAGATTTACTCAGGTTCCTATCTAAATTCTTAACTACTTAGGTTAGTCCCTATGGTTTTATATATCAGAGATTTCTAAATTTAAACACTTAACGTTGGTTCTCAAAACTAATGATATTCACTTTTCCACAGAATTCCTACTGCCATTTAAAATTAATAAAGGAGTGAACCCACCTCAGAAGCTGTTCTTCGCCAGTCGCTGTTGTGCAAGAAGCTTGCCACGTCGCAAAGCTACAGGACGCTGTCCGGAAACTGCTCACACAGACTTTGCAGCGGGGCACCAACTTCCGAGAAGGTCAGACCGCTTGGCCGGAACAATGTGGTGATGAAACGAATGGAGAAGCAGCTGCTCGATCCATTAATGATATGAGAGTACAATTTAAGTCTTCAGGAATTCTAATTTGGAACTATAACACTTTGTACTACATTGTACAATGGTTGCAAAATATACCCGACTCCTGCAAGGAACAATAAAATATCTGCATTAATCGACTGAACTACAGCCCTGATAAATTGACAAAACTTAAGGAAGAAACCTTACCGGAGAATGGAAAATATTCCTACAACATCTCTACGATGCACACCCTCCCTCAGGCAAGTTCAATCGCGAAAACCAAAAGCATGGTCAAAATAGCTAGAACACGTTTCGCGCCGTGATAGCCAAAAACCCTATTAATCTTTACTTACGATTCTCCTTTGCAGATAATCGAGGATTATTGAACCGCCACCTTCGCTGCCACCAAGGGCAAAACTTAAGAAGGCTGCTTGAGCCCGCCCTTCCACAAGGCCGCAAATCAAATGACCGAGTCATTGTCAGTGACTCCCAAGATGGAGGAACCAGAGGGCTTCTACAATATTTATTTAATTGCGGGTGGCAATTTAATAAATATAAATCCCTCTAATTATTGTTGATTGATTTCAGCCAAACAACTTTCCTATCAATAGGTCAAAGACATGATACTAAATAACCAGATACTTTACTTCAGAACCCGCTTTCAGAATTTCCAGATACATTTTCTTTGACTACATTTTATTTACTAATTTTCCAAAATACCTATTTATGAAACGCCAATGTTAATATTGTCTTCGGTTGCCGTGATAGTTATTCATGAAATAAAACAATTAAAAACGGATTTTATCGCGTGTACTGAGCTTAAATTACATCCCGACGTTTCGAACACTTTACAGCGTTCGTGGTCAACGGGTCGACTGAGGAAAAATATACAGTTACCTCCGTTCAAAAACTATCACAATATGCAAACCTACCCACATATTAAATATTAAACAAATTTAGTGTTTGCACGTCGGGATGTAATTTAAGCTCAGTACATGCGATAAAATCCGTTTTTAATTGTTTTATTTCATGAACGCCAATGTTATTAAAAATGACAGAAGAAAAACCCATAATTTAGGCTAAATTTATTAGATGACAACCCCATACAGATAAACACAAGGTTCATTCGAACGGCGCTGTTTGAAGCATTGTTATACCTGACCGAATCGAAGATGTTGGAATTGATTGATAAGAAACTAATTTAATTAGAACAAAAAACAATGTAACAACGTTTCCAAAACTGTACTCCAAAAATAAGACATGCTAAATGAAGTTTTCGTCGATGCTGCATTTTCAAAATATTGTGGCTGTTGAGATATGGAGGGACATGCGATCTCCAAGGAATGTCAAAAAAGACCCGAGCACAGGCATTTTGAACGCGCTGAATATTTTTTGTTTTGTTTTTGCAAGTAGTCTCGGACCGTACAACGCATCAACATAGTTAAGTTTTGATAAAACTTATGATTCTACTAGTCGAAAGTGCAAATTTTCGTTAATAAATGGCCTGATCTTATACAAGACTCTAAGCTTAAAAAAAAGCATTGGCAATATGCATCTCATAGCGCAGCTCGCTATCCATGTGAAGACCCAGATTTCGTGCTTCATAGACACGCTCAACAGGTTGATCCATCAAAAGAACTGATAATGTGGGATTAATTTGTGAAACCTGCTGTTTGCTGGCAAAAACTAAATACTTGGTCTTGTCAGGGTTAAGCAGCAAACAATTGCTTGTGGCCCAGGAAGATATATTACACAAATCTAGATTCAGCTTTCCTATTGCAGTGACAATTGCACTTGGTTTAAAAGAAATATAGACTTGTATATCGTCCGCATAGATATGGTACATACAGTGTGTGATATGAGCCCCTATGTCAGCGGTGTATAAAATGAAGAGGATTGGGTCAATTACAGATCCTTGAGGGACTCTTGTGAGGATTGCTTGGTCGGAAGTTTGAGTAGAGTAGAGCCATCATTACGAGTCAATTTTACACTTTGGTAGCGGTTCTTTAGGTAACTGTCAAACCACTTTACCGTATTACTGCCAAAACCATAGTAACTAAGTTTAGAAATTAATAGATTAATATTAAGGCAGTCAAATGCGCCGGAAAAGTCAAGCAGAACCAACAGTGTGCACATGTCATCATCCTGAGCACACATAATGTTGTCTGTGACATCGAGCAACGCACTCAATGTACTTCGGCCTTTCCTAAAACCCGACTGAATATCAGGTAGAATATTATTAGTCTCCAAATAATCAGTTAATTGTTTACAGACAACTTTTTCTAGTATTTTAGATAAACATGGCAAAATACTAATGGGAATTGTGTTCATGTAGTTAAATGTAAATTGATTAACGTTATCCGCATGAAGGAATAAACGAAATAATTAAATCAGTTATTCCACGGTTTATGTTTTAAATTTTTTATTGACTATTTACAATATCTGTAAAGGTCACGTTTAACAAAATATGTAGGTAATATTGATCCGTAAAGAAATGGCTGTATCATAATATTTTTGAAATCATAGCTAAGTTTACCAACGGAACTAGTCTTGTTTACGAGTCACATAACGAATTTCACCACTGTTGACTTAGGATATGAATAACCATTTTAAATCTGCAGGTTTTACCCTAATGTACTAGCAGTTTCAACTTGGCGGACTTGGGAACCTTCCGGCAGTAAGTAAATGAAATACCGCAGCACTGGCGAACATACATCAAATCACACAAAACTATATCCTAGACTAAATCTTACTTGCGTATATAATCTAGACAAGCGGCAGCGTGTCAAGCCAAATTCAAGCAAAGGAACTGGCTAGCCAGCGGCGAGTGTATATTACACGAACCACTCGGTGCCACTTTAGAACCTTCTATAACTCAAAACCTCTTTAACGTAAACACATAAAACTACGTGTGCTTAATTATATCCATAAGGACATCTAGAAGCCCAAATTTCATGAAGCTAGCTCAAACGGTTATAAAGGTATGAAGGTCAAAAAGTCGTAAATTTTAGCAATGACTGACTAACTGACATATAGTACCTAAATCTAACCTACTTCCAGATGACCTAGAAGGATAAAATCTGGAATCCAGCTCGGTATTTGTGTGTAAGCGTAGGAAAAAATCTAAAAATAAAAAAAAGTTAAAAATAGGGGGGGTCCGCATACAAAAAAAAAATATTGCATCGTTGGAACCGTTACAAGCAGATATTTGAAACTATCCCAATATATGTATTATTATATTTGCTATATAATAGAAGTATAAAAATAAAGTTAAGTCAAAAAATAAGTGGTGTCCCCATACAAAAAACTTGTAATACGCGCTAAACGACCGGCCAACGGTGTGTCGTCGGAGGCGCGCGGCACCACATAATTATACACAGAACAGAAGTAAATCTACATATAAGCGCTCCCGAGCAACACATAAAACATAGGCACCGCGTACGAATACCGATTTAGTTATTTATTGTTTTATTACATTTATGTTCATCCTGCTTCTTTCTCAACGATGAATTAAATGATTGTCATACTACGAGTATAACCACAAACGTTCTTCGTGCCTAACCCAGTAACAGTATAAAAGTGAAGTACATACATGAGATTCAATGAATAAATAAATATACTTTATACAACTCGTTCGCTATAAGAGAGAATGTAGACAATAGCATAAAAAAGAAAACCATGCAGCGGAAACGCAAGAAAAAACATTAAATTTCAATACCTGCCTAGTTTTCTTTACAAAAAGTAATGATATCCCACCAAAAACATAAATGTAAAAAAGGAGAGCCAAGTTCAATACAAAAATTATGCTTGGCGGTGGGTTTCGCCGCAAAAAGAATGGAGATCTAAATAATTGGCAAGTTCTATGCATTATCCAAATATGTATTTATAGGAACTAAATAACATTATGAACAAGTATTAAACTCTATTTCTTTGCTTTATTGGATACCTATAACAATTGCTGTTATTTAAAAATGTGAGATCTTAAAGTAGGTTAGATTTGACTTGGCCAGTTTTTATCAGAATTAAAATATATAGTAATATATATATATATATATACAAATAACTCTGTAAACAATATATATATATATATATATATAGTGATGGGTTCGACCGAGGGGGAGGTCTGCTTCTTCTTGACGTCAGGAATCACTTAGTTGGGAGTCTTCAATAATTAAGGCTCAATTCGACAATATTAATTTTATTACTTTTTAAAGTTTAAACAATTTAATAATTAAGGTTAAAGTTAGAACTACTGGTAAGGGCCAGAGGACAGAATGAGCTCCTGAGGATGAGCATGGGTTTATATACCATCTTCCTATCGTCTAGGAGTAGGGTTATCTTAAAAAGTGAAATCAGGTGTGACAACTGGATTAGGTCCGGTCGTAAAATCATAACTTGCGAAACATGGTAGAAATCACGTACAGGGCTTCTCGCTTAATTAAGATATGATAAAAGTGAGAGTTGCTCAATCTGTCTTGACAGTCTAATTAAATATATAAAATATTATATCTTATGCAATATGCATACTTAACTCCTCCCTCGTTAGAGTGAAATTATCTGAACAGTATCTGAAAGATAATTTTACTCGTAAGGTACGGAAATTGTTACAAGAATTAGTTTTTATGTTAACAAACATACATAATGTGAACAAAATTAAACTAAGTTATTCTAACATACGCTTTTCATTGTCTTTCCAAACTTCGCGCACTTTTAAACGTCACTTCAACACTTTATTGCCCTTTTTTATAATCACTTCACTAATACACTTGTTCATTTTCTTCATTTCCATTCGTTGCGTGTTGCAAGGCCAGTTATATGGATCAAGGATGAGATTACTCTTTACTTCATTTAGAAATCCAACCACTTGGCCATATTAATCGGTCTTGAACTTATCTTCTCTTGTTTATGGGAAGACAACATTTTTCTTTTTTTTCTCATTGAAGACGTAAAGTGGTGAATAGGAATGAAAAGGTAAGGATAAGGATAAGGTTTACAATGACTTATCTTAAACTAATAATTATTTTCTTAACAATTACGTATTTTTATATGTAAATGTGATATACTTATGTATACATTTATATATTAGAATATTAATATTATATTAGAACATTATATTATATATATGCATTTATTGTATATTAGAACATTAGTAATTGTTATAGTATTAACTATGATAAAACATTTTTTTTTTGTTCATAATTAATAATTCCTTTTTTTTTGAACAGTTGGTAACCCTATTTAATCATTAATTATTCATTTAAAGTTGGACGTCGGACATTTTTAAGGGGGACCGTGGTCTCACGATTTCTTATTTTTACAGGGACTACATTTCTGTTGGTGATATCTCTTACTTCAGCTTTTTCATAGCGAGGTTTATCTTTTCCTTTTCGCTGATTAACTAATTTAGTAAAAACTAAATCTCCTTTATTAAAACTTGTGGATGGTACATCCGCTTTTGATTGTAATTTATTTCTTACTTTTTCTTTATGCTCTATCATTTTCTCTGATAAATGCTTATAAAGTACTTTAGTTCTTTTAGCATGATCTTTCAATAATTGTTGCATATACTGCTGTTGAAAGTTAATGTCAAAGGTACTTCTGGATTCTGTATGTCCAAAAACTACTTCAAATGGAGTTAATCCAGTCATAGAATGAATTGAGTTATTATAAGCCATTATTGCATAATTCATTACTGATGAAATATCGCTAAATCTATGTTCGTATTTGGCTAATCTATAAATTTCGATAATTGTGCTGTGGAATCGTTCCACTATTCCCATGGAATTTGGATTATTAGGCGTTCCTATGTGTAAATCAATTTTATATAAAGAAAGAGTTTCTTTTAATAAGGCGTTATTAAATTCAGAACCTGGGTCAGAATTGATTTTTAACGGTGTTCCGTAATATGAAAAATATTTAACTAGTGCTTTGACTACTTCTGAAGTTGATCTGTTTGAAAGTTCAATTGCTTGACCTAATTTACTGAAAGCGTCAACAATTGTTAAAAAGGTTTGACTTTCGATAGAGAATAAATCCATAAAAAGTTCTTCAAAAGGTTTATTTTGAGTTTGAGTTAATTGAAGTAATGGTTTTAATGGGTGTCTGTCATATTTCATACGTTTACATAATTCACACGAACTTATAACTGCAGAGACAGTCTCCGACATATTCGGCCAATAATAATTTCTTTTTATTTTTGCTAAGGTTTCTTTTATACCACGGTGAGATGTTTTTCCTTCATGATATTTTTGAATTAAATCTCTTTGATCCGTTTCATCATCTATATAAACTACTCGTTCAGTACATTCACAAAATTTAACTGATCCTTTTTCAAATAATTGTTGAATAATTGAATCAAATTGTTGTCTATGATTATCATCTTCGAAATATACGTAATATTTTTTATGATTTAGAATATGTTCTTTCAAGAATTCTTTTAAAAGTTGCGGGTTATCAACAGGTAAATGTACTTCTAAAATTTTCTGATTAGATCTTGATAAATCTTTAACTGATGTTTCATTTTTAAACCACTTATAAAATAATATTTGATTCGGTTTTGTATCGATAGCTTCACTTAAAACGGGTATACTTGATTGAGTTATATCGATTTCATTTAAATTGTCTTCTTCGATATCAGAAGCTGTCATAGTTCGTTCATCATCGGAGTTTTCGCAATTTGTTTTAGTGTTATCTTGGTTGTTATCTATACTTGCAAGGTCACAATTATCTTTGGTATTGAGTGTATTTAATGCATTAATTTGAATTCGAGATAACGCATCCGCGTTAGTGTTTTGTTTTCCACTACGGTAAGTTATTTCAAAATTATATTCTTGAAGACGTAATCTCCAACGTGTAAGTTTACTATTGGGTTCTTTTAAAGAGTAGAGCCATACTAAAGGTCTATGATCTGTGTAAATATAGAACTTATGTCCATACAAATAAGGTCTAAAATACTTTACTGCCCATACTACAGCAAGTAGTTCCTTTTCAATTGCGCTATACTTTGTTTCAGCTTGCGATAATGTACGGCTTGCGTAAGCGACTGGCTTATCCGTGCCTATTGTTCCTTGTGACAATACTGCTCCTAATGCTACATTAGATGCGTCAGTTGTAAGTATGAAGGGTTTAGTAAAATCTGGATACTGTAATAGTGGAGCATTTACTAATAGAGACTTACAAGTTTCAAATGCTTTTATGTATGATTCATTTAATTCGATTTTAGATCCTTTTTTCAGGGAATTTGTTAAAGGTTTGGTGATTTTCGCAAAGTCTTTTATAAATCGTCTGTAATAGCTTGCTAGACCTAGAAAACTTTTAATTTCTTTTTGAGTTTTAGGTATCGGATATTTAATTACAGCTTCTATTTTGTCATTGTTAGGCTTAAGTCCTTCTTTTGTAATTGTATGTCCTAGATACAATACTTCTTTTCTTAAAAATTCAGATTTATCTAACTGTAATTTAAGATTAGCTTTTCTTAATTGTTCAAAAACTCTTTTTAATTTTAATAAATGTTCTTCAAGCGTACTTGAATATATAATTATATCATCTAAATAGACTAAACAATGAATTCCTTGTAACCCACGCAGAATATTATCCATGGTTCGTTGAAAGGTTGCTGGTGCGGTTTTCAAACCAAAAGGGACTCTAGTAAATTCAAAATGTCCTACTGCTGGCACTGAGAATCCTGTTTTAGGTCTATCAGGTTCAGCTACTTCAATTTGATGATATCCACTTGCTAAATCAAGAGTGGTAAAATACATACTATTTCCTAATTTATCGAATATATCATTAATATTAGGTAATGGATATTTGTCATCCAAAGTTATTTCATTTAAACGACGATAATCAACTACCATTCTATATTTTTGCACTCCTGTGGCATCTAGTTTTTTTGGAACAAGGTGGACAGGGGCACTCCAAGGAGAATGACTTGGCTGTATTACATTGTCTTTAAGTAATTTCTCAACTTGATTTTGAATTTCGCAAGCTTGTGCAGGTGGTTGTCTATATGGTTTGATATATATGGGATCATTATTTTTTGTCCGTATGTGATGTTTAATTTCATTAGTAAAACTTAGAGGAATGTCCTTATGATAAAAAATATCTCTGTATTCAAAGCATAGATTTACTATTCCACTTTTTTCTTCATAGTTCATATGTTCTGTACGAAGTTTATTTAAATTTTCAATTAATAGTTTATCAAATTTTTTATCATTCTGAATATAAGTACGTAAATTTAATAAATTTGATTCTTTGCATTTAGATTCAATTGGAGTAATCTTAAAAGCTTTAATTATTTTTAATATAAAATTTTGATCTGATGTATTTTGAATCATGGTGTAGGCATATCCATTGTTACATTGTACTAGGGCACGCGGCATTCGTACATCTTTGTTAAACTCAGTGTACTCTAAAATTCCTGCACCATTGTTAAGGTCGGTGGGGAGTTTCACTTTCTGTTCGCTCCTTGCGCCAATCTCTAAAATTAGTAATGGTTCGGTTTTATTGTGGAAAAATAGTGGTATTTCAACCTGAGGTGTCACTAATAACCTGCTGTTTATGTTAATAATAGCATTTAAACGTTTTAATAAATCAATGCCTATTAGTCCGTCATAAAAGTCACCTATGTCGTAAACGTAAAATTTATGATCGAATTCGCTTTTAAATAATTTAAATATTGGAATTGTTACTGTTTCATTATGATAACTTATTGCGTGTGTACTTACAACTTCGAATGGTTCTATTACCTTATAAGAATTAAAATATTTGTTTGCCAATTTATTAGATATGAAACTTCTAGTAGATCCAGTATCAATTAAAAATGTTGATTCTATTTCCGTTATTTTTATATAGGGAAGTTTATTTAATTCTTCTTCATTGTATTTGAGGCGTTTATTCGAAAATTTCCAGAAGGTTCTGCTTGAGGTTCTTCCGTGTTCATATTTATATTAGGCTTAGAAGTCGAAGGGCCTGATTCTTGATTGTTACGATTTTTAGGACGTAAATTAAATGCTTTTGGGTCGGTCACCAAAGGAAGATGCGCATTCGATGCTGATTGCTGTTGAGGGAAGCGTTTCCCATAATAATTATTATATCCGTTACTTGCGTTATAAGCCCTAACAGGTGGCGTTGGGAAAACTGGATTATAGAATGGGTTAGCCGGACGGGCTAATGATTTTTGATTATACTGAGTTAAATTAGACGTTCTTTGTGAAGCGCCTATCCATTTAGTTTCTGGTCTGTAACCTGGTTTTGGTTTATAAGATAATGGGTGTTCTGTAAAATCTTTTGACATTTTAGCATAAGACATTGACTTAATTGAATGATTTTCCCATCTTACATTTTTTCTCTTTTTTCTATCGAAAAAAGTTTGTTCTTCTAAAACCATTTGTAAAGCTTCCTCGAGGTTATTCGGTTTCTTCAGACGAATGACTTTACCTAACCATTGAGGTAAATTATAAATGAATGCGTTTAACGCTAAATGATTGTATAATTCGAAACGATTGTTTCTACAAATTTCGTCTGAATTTTCGTTTACTTTTGAAAATAACGCGCTTCTAATCGCTTGAATCCTCTTACAAAAATCAGTAATTGACTCATTACTGTTTATAGTGATAGTTTCTAGTTCTACTAACAAACAATCCTCCGTTCTTTGATCACCAAAGTGTTGCGTAAATGTTTGTTTTAGTTCTGCCCACGTTTGTATATGTTCACTTTCACTAATGAGTTCCGCAGCCTTACCTTTCAGGCGAGACGTGATAACTCTAAACACGTACTGACTTTGAACTTGATTTTCACTTTTTCCCCCGAAGTTATTAATAAGATACTCGCATTGGGTAATAAAAAGTTTTAGTTGTTTTTGGTTCCCATCGTAAAGTGGTACTAATTTAATTATGTCACTCGGTATAGTCGTTAAAATCGGAGCTGCTACCGGAATTACTACGGGTGCTACTGGTATATTTTGGTGGTTGCCCCCTTCACTTACTTGAGCTACTTGAGGTGCCGCTACTAGAGGAGCCGCTACTTGTTCGTTAACAATAGGTGCGTTCCCTTCCATTTTCGTAAGTTAATTAGAATGTATTTAATGGATGTTTATATATAGTTTTTATTTAAAGCTCTTTTTTTTTACTACCGAAAGTGTTTCGGATTGTAAAAGGTCCACCAACGAAAAGTATCTAAATTGGGCAAATAGATCAATTTAAATACAAAAACGATACTATCCGACCAACTTAAATTCTTGCAATTACACTTTTGTCTACTTGAATTACCAACTGCTTCACAATCGTTTACGTATTTTACGATAAAATATATTATACTGCCAATTCGTTTAGTTTCTACAGTAAGTTTTTTAGGCATTCAAATTATACAATTTAAAAGTTTATTTCGCTAAAAATTAGCATACGCACACAATATGAAAATAATTCAGATATTTTTTCAATAATTTGATTTATTAAATCAATAATCGCACGTAAAATTATCCTTGTGCTATTTTGTTCTAATCCTATCCCTTGTATCGGATGCGGATTTCCTGCTGGATTATTATTGTTGTTCCCGTTATTATTTGGGGAATTATTCGGTATATTAAATAAACTGGTAAAATTATTAGGGTTCACACACTTAACTAACTAAATCTTTGTGTTAAAACACTGGGTGATCAGCCTCACGTTTAACACGAAAGATAATATTTTAATACGGTTACAATGAAGTTAACACGATTAAAATACCGATCTAGAAACGTTCTTTATTTTTTGGAACCAGGTAAATTTTCAGATCTAGAAACGATCCGACAGATCTAGAAACGATCTGCTTAAATCTAAAATTAATCAATATATTATTTTAATATGCGCAATGCTATTTTTATTTTTACGTTCGCAGTATAAGCGTGTTTTAATAATTTGTTTCTTAAATCGCACAGGCTTTATATAATATGCTTTGCACACATTTATATTTTTTATATAATTTGACAGTTAAAATACTTCAAATAATTCGTAAATTGTATTTTTTTTTTATATACCCAAAAATATTCAGACGAGATTTCTGAAATTATTTTTAATCATTTTCAAATAATATTTATAAAATATACAGGATAAAAAAATTTAACGTGTTATAAATTTTTTTTTTTTTCCTAATTTTTTTTTGCAATGGCCGGCCTTATAATTACACAAAATGTACACAATTACACACAATTCACACAAAATAAAATATTCTTAATTTTACATGCATAAGGGTTTGGTAAGGAAGGAAAGGTTTCAGGACCGTTTGGATCCTCCCGATTCTGTCCTATTTTGCTCTAGCTGCGTCGTTCGTAGCTATTTCGTAGCTCTCTTATATATTCAATTGAACTAATCCGTAGTTCACAATAATTCTCGACGGTGAAGATCGTAGCCTCCAAATTGGTGAATTAATCACAAAATTTATATAGGTTCTAAGGATTCTTCAATCCTTGATGGGATGGCGAAACAATTTGAAGAAAAATGCAGCAGAAATATAAGTGAGGTCACTTACAGATTGTACGGTAATCAAACCGTTTTTCTTCAGTAGGCTGGTGCCAGATGCGTTGCGAAGTCCCGCAGGTGAATCCTCTACCGTCTGCGCCAGTGATGGGTTCGACCGAGGGGGAGGTCTGCTTCTTCTTGACGTCAGGAATCACTTAGTTGGGAGTCTTCAATAATTAAGGCTCAATTCGACAATATTAATTTTATTACTTTTTAAAGTTTAAACAATTTAACAATTAAGGTTAAAGTTAGAACTACTGGTAAGGGCCAGAGGACAGAATGAGCTCCTGAGGATGAGCATGGGTTTATATACCATCTTCCTATCGTCTAGGAGTAGGGTTATCTTAAAAAGTGAAATCAGGTGTGACAACTGGATTAGGTCCGGTCGTAAAATCATAACTTGCGAAACATGGTAGAAATCACGTACAGGGCTTCTCGCTTAATTAAGATATGATAAAAGTGAGAGTTGCTCAATCTGTCTTGACAGTCTAATTAAATATATAAAATATTATATCTTATGCAATATGCATACTTAACTATATATATATTGTTTACAGACAACTTTTTCTAGTATTTTAGATAAACATGGCAAAATAATACTGGGAATTGTGTTCATGTAGTTAAATGTAAATTGATTAACGTTATCCGCATGAAGGAATAAACGAAATAATTAAATCAGTTATTCCACGGTTTATGTTTTAAATTTTTTATTGACTATTTACAATATCTGTAAAGGTCACGTTTAACAAAATATGTAGGTAATATTGATCCGTAAAGAAATGGCAGTATCATAATATTTTTGAAATCATAGCTAAGTTTACCAACGGAACTAGTCTTGTTTACGAGTCACGTAACGAATTTCACCACTGTTGACTTAGGATATGAATAACCATTTTAAATCTGCAGGTTTTACCCTAATGTACTAGCAGTTTCAACTTGGCGGACTTGGGAACCTTCCGGCAGTAAGTAAATGAAATACCGCAGCACTGGCGAACATACATCAAATCACACAAAACTATATCCTAGACTAAATCTTACTTGCGTATATAATCTAGAGACGCGGCAGCGTGTCAAGCCAAATTCAAGCAAAGGAACTGGCTAGCCAGCGGCGAGTGTATATTACACGAACCACTCGGTGCCACTTTAGAACCTTCTATAACTCAAAACATCTTTAACGTAAACACATAAAACTACGTGTGCTTAATTATATCCATAAGGACATCTAGAAGCCCAAATTTCATGAAGCTAGCTCAAACGGTTATAAAGGTATGAAGGTCAAAAAGTCGTAAATTTTAGCAATGACTGACTAACTGACATATAGTACCTAAATCTAACCTACTTCCAGATGACCTAGAAGGATAATCTAATTGTAAAATTTGTGCTTGTAACTGTATGAGGTGTGCAATAATAGTACATTATGATACAAGTGTGCTAAGTTGATCATTACATACGAAGCGATAATTGTGCGCACGAACGCATGTGAGTGCGCATAAGGAAGCTGAGCGTATGTAATGATCAAGCACACGCGTTTCATACGACGTTTTTCAACACACTTGCGAGGATAGTATAATTAATAACTTTTGATAAATACATTAATTGTCAGAATGTTTACAGGATAGAGGTACTTACGAACCTAAGATAATCAAATTTAACTAACCTTTTTTGTGATGTTATTGAGTATCCGGAACTCTTTTTCAAATCATTTCATAAAATTAAAGACTTCACATTTATTGTGCAATAAATTATAGTATTTTTTTCTTACGTATTGCTCACCAGATTTTTATGATGACATTTTACTAGTATGTATCACAATTTTGAAATATATCCAGAGGTTCAATTAACGCTAAAGTTGTCTTCTTATTCATTGAAAATATAATTTGTTTAAATTAATAAAACACGACGAGAAAAATCTAACAAATAAACAATGATTTGAGGTTAACTTATAAATGGCGCGCAATTATCTTTTTTGGATGTGCGTGCAGCTTAAGGCAAAGGCGCGGACATATAATGCCAAACAGCCAATATTAAAACAGACAATTCGTGTTTTAAACACGAATTATTGGGTATTACGAGTAATATAATAAGTTGAAATGATTCTTATTCACAATCAGGATTGTATAATTTATATTCTAGCGTAAATGTGTATATTTTTAATATATTTAATTTTTTTTTACTTTTTTAGAATGTAAACTCATAAAGAGTAAAAAAAAGTAAAGGTAATACCCGACTAAATTACAACGATTCGTCTGCGTACGTACAACTTGGTACTAGAGTACAAACGTCACTTGATCGGATTATTAAATTAGTACACTAGTTGGATAATTATTGTGAAATGCACGCGTGTTTAATATCTAGGATTATGAGCAGAAAAGCGGTGGAATAAGAACCTCGTTACGAGCAGGTGTGTTGAAAAGAGTATTTATTATTATTATTATTATATATGTTGAATAACTTTTTAAAATGACTGATGTAATGAAAATTGGCCAAGTCAAATCTAACCTACTTTAAGATCTCACATTTTTAAATAACAGCAATTTTTATAGGTATCCAATAAAGCAAAGAAATAAAGTTTAATACTTGTTCATAATATTATTTTGTTCCTATTAATATATATTTGGATTTTGCATAGAACTTGGCAATCATTTAGATCTTCATTATTTTTGCGGCGAAGCCAAGCATAATTTTTGTTTTGAACTTGGCTCTCCTTTTTTTTACATTTATGTTTTTGGTGGGATTATAATTTCTTCTTCTTCTTCCTCTAAGCGTTTGTCTTGGTTTGGGGTCCGCTTGACAAGCTAATCCCATGAATTGGCGTAGGCACTAGTTTTTACGAAAGCGACTGCCATCTGACCTTCCAACCCAGAGGGAAAACTAGGCCTTAACGGGTTTGGGTCCCGTTTCCTTACGGTGTTTTCCTTCACCGAAAAGCGACTGGTAAATATCAAATGATATTCTGTACATAAGTTCCGAAAAAGTCAGTGGTCGAGCCGGGGCTTGAACCCGAGATCTTCGGATTGAAAATCGGACGTCTTACCGCCCCAGGCTACCAGCACTCTTATATAATTATAATAACATCATCATCATCATCATCATCATATCAGCCGAAGGACGTCCACTGCTGGACATAGGCCTCCCCCAAAGAGTGCCACAATGACCGGTCCTGCGCCACCCGCATCCAGCGGACTCCCGCGACCTTCACCAGGTCATCAGTCCACCTTGCGGGGGGTCTACCCACGCTGCGCCTTCCGGTTGAAGAGAAACGCGCCTGGCTCTCCTAGTTCTAACATTATTTCTTTACTCTACAAGCTAGAGCAGCTATTGGAAGCTACTAAACGACGGTACAACTTAGAAAGCTGAAACTGAAAAGCTTAGAAAGCCAAAGTGGCTCTCTATGAAGGAAACCCTCTACCCCGTCTGAAACCCTGTAATACTAAAACTTTCCCTAAGCTCTGATGACTATACATACTTACCTCCTGAAAGGAACACTACAACCCTGCGTTAAATACTATAGCCCCAATAATCTAATTTCCTATATAAACATGATTTGTCAGACAATTTCAGCGGTTTTTCCTAACAATGGCTCGTGAAAGTCTAGTAGTAGATCCCTAGTTATGTAGTAACCCGATAATTTTTAGGAGACTGATAAAGAGGTTGTTGAAACAAAAACAAGGATATTTAGATTAAACTTTATTTCCTATAAATGGTACTTTACAATGAAAAGACATTAAGTAAATAGGTATATAAAATTAATTAGTTAATTAAATATTCGGTTATAAGTTCAAGCTGTTGATACGGGAAGGTTAGTGGTAAGGCTGTAGAATGGTGTCAGGATCTGTAAAAGAAAAGGCTATTCGGTAGTTTCCACATAGACAAAGTCTTCCCAATATTTGCGGTGAAGATTAATGCTAGAAAATTATTTTGTAAAATTTTGTTATTGATGATGAAATTAACTGTCTTATTTGAATATTTTATTTTACTACAAGCAAATATGGTTTTTTTTTTATTTAACCCCTACGCCTACAAGCGCTAATGTTAACGAATCCAGGCAGTAACAACTTTTCTAATTAGGTGTTTTTTCTGATTATTTTGATTAGATATAATTTTGCAAGTATTTAAACAAAAGTTAGGATGGGTAGCTGATGTGTGAAAGGTTTTCCCTTATCTACACGCCTGTAATCCGTGCGTTGGGGATTATTAGCTCAGAACCTGTCTACATTTTTTTTATATATTTTTATTTTGTGTTATTATTTTCTCTAATAATAACTTTATTAAGTGAAGCTACCAACGTTTCGTAACCTACACACCAGAGGAAAGAAACGCCAAGAAAACCTCTGAGATGCCTAGCTAATTAATTAAATCAAAATTAAATCTAGAATTCAACCAAAGGGACTGTAGTCTTACCGAAATAAATCATAGAAATATGTCGTGTTAGGCAGTTATGCTAATTCAAACTTCAAGGATATGCAAATAGTATTGTACGTAGAGTAGGGCATTGTTTCTAACTACCGAACTCTTCATCTAATTATCAAATTTTACAGATGATGTACACTATTGAATTGAAAGCCTGAATTAACTTATGAACTATTTTCGTTCAGTTGTAGTTGATATGGATCCCCATAACTCACTCCAGCACGACTCAATCTCTCAGTTGAATTCCAATACTTTATTGTAGTGGCTTTCTCTTTGCCAATAATTGTATTTCCAACAATATAATAATATTTATTCATTAATTATTGTGAATGGTGATAAGGTACAAGTCTCACTATGTCAGAGAACATTGTTAAAATTTTCAATATATTTTTATTTTACAACTCAATGTTGGTACAAGGTTAGATGGCTTATTTCAGCTTAAAAGTAATAAATAATTTCAGTTATATAAATAGGCTCCTTCATAGAAGGATCAAGGTAGTGGTTATGAAGAATGAACATAATGTTTCAATGGTTAATGTCGGTTTCACTGTCATACACGAATAATGTTACAATCACACAAGTAATAATTACTTTAGTTCAAGTCAATGCTTCTATACCAAAGCATATGTACCGTAAGTATAATAGAGAACACAATCTTTTAAATTCATAAATCAGGTACGTAAGACACGCTAAAAATTGTTCCCAAAATAGGGTAAACGTCTTAATATATACTCAATTAAATTCATATGCCGCAACCGCAAAACATAAAAGTATCACGTATTCCGCAATAAAATTCGCGAAACGTATAAAATTATAACGCATACGCAATATAGGATATAGGATAAACGCATCCACAAGACATATAGAAATATAACGCATTCCGCAACCGTATAAAAAGATAACGCATACGCAATATAGGATAAACGCATCCATCCCTATTTCGATAAATTCGTAAGATGTTTCCGCATACTCCGTTAAATTCCGTACGTATATATATTGCATATAATAATTCAACCAAATTTCACATAAATTAAATACAAGAACCACAGAAATAAGGAAAACGTTCATAATATAACAGTCAATTAAAAGCACTTACTCAACTCCATGGCCTAAAGAGAATACACAGAAAAGAAATAAATTTTATAAGTGAATAGGTTTTGCCTCACCAAATTGGACTTCTTTTGCTGGTCCTATTGGCAGCTCAGGGCGGGGCCTCGGTGCTTGCAGCTCGGCTTGTAGACAGAAGTCGGAGTCTCGTGGTTCAGGATATGCTTGTAGTTCTATTTCAGCGGCAGAAGTCAGGTCGTCCCGTAGTCCGTAGGTAGAAGTGTTCGCAGCTCTGGTCGAAGGCAAAGTCCATCCCTACGGTACGCCCTTCCCTTATATAGCATTAAAATTACGTATATAAACGCGAACTACCCCCGTGACGTCAGAGAGGTCCGAAACGTCCGCCTTGTGGTAGCTTGGTTAGATTGATCTAAGCCAATTTGAACCTTATTGATCCTTTAGTTCATACTATTTTAAAGACCAAATTCCTATACTTAAGTGACCTAGTTCGATAACCTCCTATCTCCCATAGGGAATGTTTTTCTTGAATATCTATCCAATTATGCAATTTCCAATGAAAATTTATATGAAAATAGATGAAAACATTAGCCCCGCGTATGATTTAATAAGCCCCTGTAAGTATTAATGTCTATTTTCCCCGTAAAATGCCAATATATCTTTGTATACCAATTTGATTCTTAAGATCCCTACGCTACATACTTCTATAAGAATCAAGTTCCTATGAGCGCCCTACCCTTTTTGGAAAACCTAACCTCTAAGAAAACTATTTTCTTTAATTCAAACAAAAGTAAGTATTTCCTAAGGTGTATTTATATAATCTATGATGAAGATAATTTTTCTGCATATATTATGACCAGATCCTATCGGATTTACTGCGTATTTACTTTGTAAAATACCAATATAAATTTTATAAGAAAATTCGCTTTTTATCCTAATTTTCATCACTTTACTTTATTTGTTTTGATCAAAATTGTGTTTATCACACGTTTATAAGCTAAAACTAGCCTAGAATTCCATCAAACATCAGTAATATCTACAATCTTTTTACGACAATTTTCGATCATAAAATTTGTCTATTTTAGCGCTTTACCGAATCGAACTCGTTATGTTTTATAAAAACAAAGCTCCCAACTTTATTTATTTCCGTTATTTAACTTCATAATACGAGTTTTTACATAATAATCCCAAAATCGATTTTGGACGAGAAAGTAAGTTCTTAACTTTTTCACGCTTAATTAATTCAATTTCGTTAATATACTTCCTGCAATATAACTTTAATTACTTTCCCTTTAATTTAAGTATCGATTTATAACAATAATTAACAAATTAAAAACATAACCTCTCCATTTGGACAGATTTTCAGACAAAGCTAAAATATTATTAGATACTACTTTTTGTTATTGGATGAATCATCAATAATACATTTATTCTATACAATAAACTACATTTCATCTCGAAAATCCTATTAAAAGTATCGATTTATAACAATAATTAACAAATTAAAAACATAACCTCTCCATTCGGACAAATTTTCAGACAAATTTAAAATATCATTAGATACTAGTTTTTGTTATTGAATAAATCATCAATAATACAGTTACTCTATACAATAAACTACATTTCATCTCGAAAATCCTATTAAAAGTATCGATTTTCATCATTACTTAACGAACAATATTCTCAGTTGTCGGTCATTCCCTTCCCTAGATATTCTCACAATGAAAACATATGAAATTATAAGAAACTGATGATAAAGCAATTTCTAATCAAAATACTAATTTCTAAATAGGTAAAAGAACCTGTCTATGTTACTAACCGTTTGTACTATGTCATAAAATGTCTTTAGTAAATTATATATTTTTGTCCTTAGTACATATCTCAAGAATGAAGTAAATATTTCTAGAACATACTTTATATACGAACCCCTGCCATCCTATGAGTTTAATTTTACCTAATAATATATCCCCCATTGAAGGAATCGATCACAAGATTGCTAAAACTTTATGACAAATCTAGTGCGGTAACCAAATTACTGTTTGTCCACTGCAAATGGTACAAACGGATATTTCAGATAATAATTCCCCAAAACGTTGCATACTTATCCTGTTAAGTTGTTATTCATAGCCTCTGTTCCTGTGAAAACTAAAACATACATTAAATATCTACACAAGCTGCATATATATATTACATATGAATGCCACTTATGGTCAAAATGCCATTTTAAATACCCAAATAATAATAATAATAACCATTATTTCTATCTAAAATACAACTATGCAAAATACATAATTAATTGACCAAGATCATGAATGTTTCAAAATCTTGCCAATCAACGGTGAACAATATTTAGCAAAACTCTATAGTATCAATTGCTTATGCAATAATGCAAAAATAAGTAATAATATAAATATAATTATATCTAAACATAATATAATTTATCGAAAACTGTGAGAAATCCTAGTAAAGATTTCAGGTTTTATATTGTCCAAATATTGTCAGTTACTGAAAGCAATGATAATAGCTTATCATTAAAGTTCAGGTATGTATGGTTGCTAATAAAACACAATGATGCTTATATACTTCCATATATTTTATTTCCTTTGTCAGATCATTAACTTGATCTTTTCTTACATACTAAAATAAAACCAATATGTAATAAGGTGAGCCTCCACCCTCATACATACTATGTGAATCATTTATTTTTCATTTTTTTCATGAACTTTACTCATGAAAATATCATGTAAAAGCTTACAAATGAAGCTCTATCAGCCTTTAAAGTCATTTTGCTAATTTTCATACTTAGAGGACCCTATGGACCTCTACAGCTCTGCCCTCCGATGGAATTGACGCGGAAAGGACATTTGTACTTGAAGCAGAGATTGCATCGTAACCCAATAAAGACACAGATATTGATATTTCACCCTCCCAGTGTTATTTCACCCCATTTGACTAACCATCAATCAAAAAGTTGACAGTATCATCAAATGAAGCAAAAAAATTTTTTTTTTTTTTTATAGTGTGATATATAAAAGTGACCATTACTCAGCAGTAATCAATTGATTCCAAGATAATCATAGACCTTGTGGTTTCTCAGTTCCTTGAGTCAGAATTGGTAAAAAGCCAGAATTTCCGCCCTGACGGAAGTGCAAGGTTTGTGAGGTCTTACAATCTCTAATAGAAACTCCCATTACCCATTCATATGTATTGTATCAAACAAGATTCTTCCCTTGATTATCAAACAAAACGCAACCAACTTTGCCCTGGCCTTATGAAGGGACAAGAGAAGCCTTCGTCAGGACGACTATCCCTTTACTCTTTTATAACTTTCCCCAATAGTATCCCCAAGTACCGATAGCCAGCCTACAACCATCTCCAAACCAACTAATACTACTTTTTATGGCGTGATGTCCTCTATTCAAACAAAAACAGATCAATAATAACAATTCTGAAATACTCACAATCATTTAGTCACTGATCTACCTTATATCTGAACAAAAGGGTGTGTGAAACTAGTTTTTGCAACGTGTATAGTGTCTCATTGTCAAAGAAAGATACCTAGAACTGGTATGTATAAAATTAACCTAACACCAAGATTCCTTTGACAACGATCATTGTAATCCCTTCAAGAACCCCTTCCCCCCCCCTAAGCTCAACTTTAAAATACATCAATATCCGCTGACCACACTCCAACTTTGTGTAATCAAACAAAATTCTTACGCGCAAAATTCTCGTATGTCCATACTGCATCATACATTCAACCATCGCCTCTTAAAATGTCATAACTCACACAGTTAACCTCTCATCCATCCCTTTAAAAGACATCCTCCCACTGTCAACACACACTGTTTTGTTTAATTACCCAAAATATTCAGAAAATGTGATCAAAAACATAATGTTCCCTAAACACAAAACATTGTCTTCATCCCCCATTTATGAATAATTATAATTACCTCATAACTAAAATTGCAGAATAAAAATATAAATCTACAACGATAGTTACTACAATACCTTATCAAAACCTCGTAACTAGGACTATAAAACCATAGAACCAGCTACTACCATTACCTGAACTAAAATTATTAGAACTTTAAAATCTATATAATTTCAGTTGTACCTTTAAGTATAGAAATCATTGTAATTGTACTAAACCAAGAACCTCACTTATTTATTAAACCCGCATATAAAACTTGAATTTCCGAAGTTTGTAACTACTATGTTGCATAACTCTACTTTTTAGAACAACTCGGTGTGCTTGTATTTCCCCAATATTCCTCGTTATATATTTTCCCTCTTACTTGTTTAAACTACATGCTTTATTTATTTACTTATTTCTCCCAGATAAAAAAAACCCGTCTTATCTAAGAATCAAAACAAATGGTAACAACGCCAAGTCAAATCCATGATGTGTATTATACCCGCGAAGTACTATAAAGTAGATTATATATTTGCCTACTTTATTCTAAATTAATTTTTTTTAAATATGTACGTTTGTATACCTGCCCGGAGTATAGCCTTGTGTCGCGACATCTATTATTCGATTTATTTTCATATTACTATCGACAAATATCCCTTTTAACTACTCTACTCAAAATATGTCGTCATCTCGGAACCGAAAAGTTTACGTATGAAATTGTCTCCTATCCTATAAAATTTACGACAACAAGTCATTCGCCCGTTCCTAGCTCTAACGACGTCATCTAGTGACAAATGAGTGAACTAAAAGCTAATTATAATTATGTGACGGATAAAATCTATAAGGATTCCACAAGAAAACATCGTTCGCTAGTTTACGCTAGTAACAGTGACATCTAGTGACGAGTAGTTGAACTAAAACTGAATAATTATTGTAATATCGAAAAATCTAAAAGCATTCTACAAGAAAACATCGTTCGCTAGTTTACGCTAAGAACAGTGACATCTAGTGACGAGTAGTTGAACTAAAACTGAATAATTATTGTAATATCGAAAAATCTAAAAGCATTCTACAAGAAACCATCGTTCGCTGGTTTACGCTAAGAACAGTGACATCTAATGACACTTTGAAGAACCTCCTGCCAGCTAATTGTTAAAACAAAAGTAAAACCATTTGATGTAAGAACATTGTTGGCTAGTTCGTAATTGTAACAACGACCCCTTGCGACCCTTACATAAACTATTCCTATATTTATTTATTTCGAGTCTAAAATTTATATCATGTTGAAGGAATAATCGGTAGTTCTCACTATGGCCAACATAACGCACAATTTTTTTCTGAATTTGTTGTTGCAAATTTGTGTATGGACCCCCTTTTTTATTCCAAATCTTAACTTGACATAACTACGTATCGTATTTGTAGGTTTAATTAACACAAATACCGTCCTAACTCACGTAAACGCTAAATAAAAGCTGAATGTACGATGAGACGATGACGCTTATATACTTGTCTTAGTTAGCTTCCTAAATGATTTAGTTTCTAAATTTAGTCAAATCTAACCGCATTTAGCAAATAAATTTACTATGAAAACTAGTTAGGATCCTAATTAGGGTGCTAGTTAGGACACTAAAAAAAGTTAAGTGTACAGAGCCTTCAGACATAAAGACACTAATGTTATCAATGACTATCAAATATTTTCTTTATCTGTGGAATGATACCAATAATCTTACTACTCTGCTAATTTATTATACTACTTTGTATATTTTTAAAGTAAAATTCTACCATAAACATATCAATGCTACTATTAAAACGAACCCGAAAGTATATTAATGTGTGTCTGTTTACAAATTTAGTTCGTTTTAAGCACTGTGTGAATTTAAATCTTATTTTTGTTCCAATAAATAAAAATAAATAAATAAATATTTTTTTTTTTCTCCCAAAGATTTTACTAATTTACGAACGCGCTTGGTGGTTTTTATAACTCATGGCAACACCGCTCGGAGCTCATAGCCGTCCGTACCAACCAAACAGAGCCGTTCAAAATTTTCACAAGTATAGCGTGAATATAGGCGTGAAAATAGCCGTGAATATAGCCGTGAATATAGCAATGGCCGACCGGTGTTTTTAATGTGACACGTTTCGACTCCGGTTTTCTGATTCCTAATTTCCTTATATGTGTCCGTTTATTAAGTAAAACAATAGCGAAAGTACCTAAGTGAAAGAAGTAAGTGTTAATCGACATATTTAATCAACAGTGGTTTAAGTAGTTCGAATGATGGAGATGTGTTTACGAGTTCAAAATTTTGTTAGTAAATACCGGCGCCATTTTTACTACGTTTCATGAATTTGTTTTGTTTCTAGATTATATCTGTTGATGAATATCTACACCTATTATGTTATGGATAAAACCAGATTACAATGGAAAACGTATAAGTTACTACGCAATAATCAATCAATCAAGGAAGCTATGCAGTGTCTAAAGCCCTTGAAAACTTGTGACGTAAAATGTAGCGGATTAAATGGACTTGAATTACAGTAAAATATCAAGTAAGTACGCATTATTTTGTTTAAAAGTGGACTATCTACCCAATTCAGTTTATTTTACAACCGTATCCCTTTTGTTTTTAAATATATATCTAAAGGTAAACAAGGTTTTGTCCCGTCAAAACTTATATATGACGTTTGTACCTACAAGGTTACTAAAGTTACTTTATCTCTACAATGTTACTCTATCTCGGTCATTCCATTAAGTTATTCCAATTGCAGGTTGACAAGAGAACGTGCCTACATGAAAGGAAGAAGCACGGAATTTAAAATTGCCAGATTTCACGACACTGTCCCTACTTCTACGGCTTCAACTACAGCTGCCTAAGCAACGTGTGTCTCTCCGGAACTAAAATGTTTAACCCAACATTTTTAATTATCTATACTAAAGCATTTAATCAAAAGGAAACGCTGCCCCCCGCATTTTAGACCAATAACTAATCATATATATTTTTTTGTAGGTTATGTTTATTATGTTGTTTCTGAAATATGTACACTCCCTATGAAACGAATTTTAGTTTTAGCTACATACAAAGAATATTTTTATTATTAAAAACAGCCTACTATATAAACTACTTTATGTATTTCAGTGAATCCAGCCCCGCAATCCACCGTTAGCCAGAGTGACAGTGGCTGCCCTCCAGATTTCCGACTCATACTCCAGGTAATTAGTCTTTATCTTTTGTTGGTAAATTAATTATTACAATGAACTACCAAAATTGCAACTACTCTATATATGTATGTATGTTTTTTGAGAATTTTTGTTTTACCCGTCCCGCTGTCTGTAATTAAATTTTAAAAGTGAACTTTGAACCCTTTCCCTGTTTCCAATTGAGCTGAAATTTTCCGCGCCTATGTATGTCACGTGACAATGCAATATTATGATGACATGCAACTGATCTGATGATGGAGCAGAAAGGTGTCTATAAGAACTCCCTCAACTATTCAATTTTATCCCATTGTGTTTGGGCTTGTCATACTTTTGTAGTTAGAGATTGTATAATAGTACAGTTAGCAAGGCAAAGCTTATCATAAAAATGAAATTATTGAGAAAAAATGTAAGACTTTTAACGCCCCTTTACCTAGACAATGGATAATTTTTTTTTCTAAAATGAAGTACTAAGACAGCTATATCTTAAAATCTCCCTATTCTAAGATAGATCACACTGATACTCTGAATGCAGAAGACTAGCCCAACGCTAGTTTCGGGCACCGGAGACCTAGATCACTTTTTTTTCTTTGTAAATGACATACATGTAAGTTCACACTAATACCATTTCTATTTAAACTAATTTCAGGCTAATTTATGCAGTACCCTGAGAGCTTCCAGTCTACCCCTGGCTCCTCGCATCTCTTCTACGCGTTTCACAACGGAAAACAAGTGAGTATAGAATCTCTTTCTAATAATAAAATTAAATCCTATGGTTGTAAATGCATGCATGCCTACGCATGTATGTAAGTATGTACTTAATCATCTACTATTAACGTGATGCTGATGATGATGATGATGATGACTTCTAACATTTTTTTTTTCTTTGAAATCAGCCCTACATGTACATAATGACAAACCTTCATGAAATATAGTTCTATGGCCGAATTACTGGTCCTAATTTTTGTATAGACACCTACACAAAGAATCAGGTTCAAACAAACCCTAGGCCCTAACTTTAGTCAACCTATTGACTACCCGTTACTTGCAATGCCACGCCATTGCTATGGCTGGAGCATTTCAAACCCCTTAAGAATAATGATATGAGTTCCCATTTAAAAATTAGAATACTTTTTTAACGATTTACCTATGTACTTGGAAGCAATAACAAACTTATTTACTTACTTTATTTAAAGGAAAACGCAATCTCTGAATTTGAAACGGCTAGGCGCCGTTGACCATACTCTAAGGGCATGCGCAGTACGTGCTTGCACCTCCTATCCGAATTACTTACGTGATTCTGGTATAGCGAGAGAGATGAAGACGCCAGTTCAAATCTGGCCTCGGACACCGGAGGGTTTGGTCACTTTTTCTGAAGTATATGACATCTATTTTCAGTTTATATATAGTAGTGTAACTACTTAAAAAAAAATTGCAAATCAAAAAATATTGAACAAAATAATTTGATTTGCTTCAAGATTTAAAGGAAAACGTTTGGAAAGCAAATAACCATTTAAACTATCTCCATGTTCAGACACTAGTAACGTTTTTATTTTAATCAATTTTCAGAGTTCCAGAACATCTATACAAAGCGACTTCCGTCTCATCATCGATCAACGCGGCTCACCTTCCTATCACCGCGGAAGACAGACTGGAATCTACACACTATTCCTATATTAACCTTAGTCTCTTAAGTTAGTCACTAAGTATCATTTATACCATGACGGTGGCAAACAAGCATACGACCCGCCCTATGGTAAACAATTACCGTAGCCTATGGACGCCCGTAACCTCAGAGGATTCGCATGCAAGCATTTATAGTACCTATATGCTTTCGAACATGACAATTTTTCAAAACTGATGATATTTTTTTATTTTATTTTATTTAGATAACCAGTATATATAAGCAATTATATCTAATACTAGCTAGGTAATGTTGTTTTAATGTGAATATCCTACAAGTAAATAACATCCTTATCATCGCTAAACCCTTTAAATATTTAAACTTTTGTGAGATATATTAATTTTAAGTACTTGTGGCTGTACTCACTACTTGGCTGGTTTTTAAATATTACTCTAAACTGCCTACGTCAAATAATGATTTCAATTTATAAAATTAGCATACATGTGACAAATAAGTCTTTCAAATTACCGAAACATGAAATGCAGTGTGCAAACTATTAAGTTGATAATCTCAAATAATAGCAAAGACAAGGATCCCGACGAATTGAGGAATCCTCTTTTGAAACTTGAATGTCGTTTGATAAGAGATCATTGCTTGGAACTGGTATGTGTAAATAAATATATATCCTAGGTTACCCTACATTGCCTAAGATGAAATACTATTATCTATTCTGTGGCCTAAGTTTATTATCCTGCCATAATATAATACATTTGCTTGATAAAGGTTCTCCAGATGGAGAAGTAAGTGAGATTACTGATAGATGGATTAGATAGATTGCTTAATTATTCGAAAAGTATACATTTATTTATACAGTGCCCTGCAGAACTGTTTTCGTAGTTTGTCTGTAGGTGAGCTAGTTACTAAATAGTTATTATATTGTTATGCTAATGTTATTTATTGGCACACTTAGCGACATGCTGTTTGTGATACCGGTATCACCCAAATGTATCTAGTAGATATTTCTAAAGCTGTTTTTAAAATTTTTAATTTGTCCAGCTGGTGTCTTATCTTATAGGGTAGGTTATTTAGATAATACGGTGATCTTTTATTGAGGGTTTGGTCACCGAAATAGTTTTCTACTTGTGGCAACTCGTATTTGTCAACAGACACTGATTTTGTGTTATGTGAGTGATCGATCAGTACTAGGCTGCACTATGATCATGTTGATACTACTTTTCTTTTGTTATTATTTATTAAACAAGAAATAAACATGTAGTTTTATTAAGCGTGGCACCCTTACTAAATCAACCCCACCCCAATGATCATTTCTTAGGTATTACTTTTAATAATTGAACCTATCTCTATTGTTATGTATCTACTAATAACCATTGATTTTCCCCTCCTGAAACAGGCTACATGTTAACTAAAATATACTTTAAGATGATTGGTATTTCATAAAATAGAAATGAATATTAAAATTATGGACCTAGCTTGAGTCATATTTTTACCAAAACATTGGTATTTTGAATTTCCCGCCTTTTGAACCACTAGATATTATTAAAAATGTCTCATTGTTTATTGAATGAGAATAATAATACGTTAATTACATAGTGAAATACTAATTATTTTTACAACTTGCAAAATAAAACCTTGTTAGAACACATAGAATCGGAACGCAACGCCAGTGACAGTCAGTATTAACATGGCTGTCAGATAGTCAAAACAAAGTTTTCGTGGTTATGTTATTGTTAGTTTTAGTGATTTTAAAACGCGTGAACTGCTTAAAAAGTGTGTGGAAAAGATGCTTTCGAGCACCAGTGAAGTGATGCAATTATGTTTCAAGTGTATTTCGTGATATACCGTGATTTAATGTGCCTACAAAGTTTACCCGGAATTCGCGGCTAAGGTAACAATATGATTTAAGAATGCTTCCCTCTGCCCTCCGCGTATATATTTTTTATTGTTTCAACAACAATATCAGTCTCCATATCCATTAACACGGTCAGCAACTGAAACCGCTTAAATTATCCAACCAAATTATGATTCTAATCCTGGTCACGGCTATTAACTGAAGAAAAACGCGCCGCGCGTTCTTTAAATTAATACGCTTCTTTACATTATAAACTACTAATAGCTAGAGCAGCTATTGGTAGCTACTAAACGACGGTACAACTTAGAAAGCTGAAACTGAAAAGCTTAGAAAGCCAAAGTGGCTCTCTATGAAGGAAACCCTCTACCCCGTCTGAAACCCTGTAATACTAAAACTTTCCCTAAGCTCTGATGACTATACATACTTACCTCCTGAAAGGAACACTACAACCCTGCGTTAAATACTATAGCCCCAATAATCTAATTTCCTATATAAACATGATTTGTCAGACAATTTCAGCGGTTTTTCCTAACAATGGCTCGTGAAAGTCTAGTAGTAGATCCCTAGTTATGTAGTAACCCGATAATTTTTAGGAGACTGATAAAGAGGTTGTTGAAACAAAAACAAGGATATTTAGATTAAACTTTATTTCCTATAAATGGTACTTTACAATGAAAAGACATTAAGTAAATAGGTATATAAAATTAATTAGTTAATTAAATATTCGGTTATAAGTTCAAGCTGTTGATACGGGAAGGTTAGTGGTAAGGCTGTAGAATGGTGTCAGGATCTGTAAAAGAAAAGGCTATTCGGTAGTTTCCACATAGACAAAGTCTTCCCAATATTTGCGGTGAAGATTAATGCTAGAAAATTATTTTGTAAAATTTTGTTATTGATGATGAAATTAACTGTCTTATTTGAATATTTTATTTTACTACAAGCAAATATGGTTTTTTTTTTATTTAACCCCTACTCCTACAAGCGCTAATGTTAACGAATCCAGGCAGTAACAACTTTTCTAATTAGGTGTTTTTTCTGATTATTTTGATTAGATATAATTTTGCAAGTATTTAAACAAAAGTTAGGATGGGTAGCTGATGTGTGAAAGGTTTTCCCTTATCTACACGCCTGTAATCCGTGCGTTGGGGATTATTAGCTCAGAACCTGTCTACATTTTTTTTATATATTTTTATTTTGTGTTATTATTTTCTCTAATAATAACTTTATTAAGTGAAGCTACCAACGTTTCGTAACCTACACACCAGAGGAAAGAAACGCCAAGAAAACCTCTGAGATGCCTAGCTAATTAATTAAATCAAAATTAAATCTAGAATTCAACCAAAGGGACTGTAGTCTTACCGAAATAAATCATAGAAATATGTCGTGTTAGGCAGTTATGCTAATTCAAACTTCAAGGATATGCAAATAGTATTGTACGTAGAGTAGGGCATTGTTTCTAACTACCGAACTCTTCATCTAATTATCAAATTTTACAGATGATGTACACTATTGAATTGAAAGCCTGAATTAACTTATGAACTATTTTCGTTCAGTTGTAGTTGATATGGATCCCCATAACTCACTCCAGCACGACTCAATCTCTCAGTTGAATTCCAATACTTTATTGTAGTGGCTTTCTCTTTGCCAATAATTGTATTTCCAACAATATAATAATATTTATTCATTAATTATTGTGAATGGTGATAAGGTACAAGTCTCACTATGTCAGAGAACATTGTTAAAATTTTCAATATATTTTTATTTTACAACTCAATGTTGGTACAAGGTTAGATGGCTTATTTCAGCTTAAAAGTAATAAATAATTTCAGTTATATAAATAGGCTCCTTCATAGAAGGATCAAGGTAGTGGTTATGAAGAATGAACATAATGTTTCAATGGTTAATGTCGGTTTCACTGTCATACATGAATAATGTTACAATCACACAAGTAATAATTACTTTAGTTCAAGTCAATGCTTCTATACCAAAGCATATGTACCGTAAGTATAATAGAGAACACAATCTTTTAAATTCATAAATCAGGTACGTAAGACACGCTAAAAATTGTTCCCAAAATAGGGTAAACGTCTTAATATATACTCAATTAAATTCATATGCCGCAACCGCAAAACATAAAAGTATCACGTATTCCGCAATAAAATTCGCGAAACGTATAAAATTATAACGCATACGCAATATAGGATATAGGATAAACGCATCCACAAGACATATAGAAATATAACGCATTCCGCAACCGTATAAAAAGATAACGCATACGCAATATAGGATAAACGCATCCATCCCTATTTCGATAAATTCGTAAGATGTTTCCGCATACTCCGTTAAATTCCGTACGTATATATATTGCATATAATAATTCAACCAAATTTCACATAAATTAAATACAAGAACCACAGAAATAAGGAAAACGTTCATAATATAACAGTCAATTAAAAGCACTTACTCAACTCCATGGCCTAAAGAGAATACACAGAAAAGAAATAAATTTTATAAGTGAATAGGTTTTGCCTCACCAAATTGGACTTCTTTTGCTGGTCCTATTGGCAGCTCAGGGCGGGGCCTCGGTGCTTGCAGCTCGGCTTGTAGACAGAAGTCGGAGTCTCGTGGTTCAGGATATGCTTGTAGTTCTATTTCAGCGGCAGAAGTCAGGTCGTCCCGTAGTCCGTAGGTAGAAGTGTTCGCAGCTCTGGTCGAAGGCAAAGTCCATCCCTACGGTACGCCCTTCCCTTATATAGCATTAAAATTACGTATATAAACGCGAACTACCCCCGTGACGTCAGAGAGGTCCGAAACGTCCGCCTTGTGGTAGCTTGGTTAGATTGATCTAAGCCAATTTGAACCTTATTGATCCTTTAGTTCATACTATTTTAAAGACCAAATTCCTATACTTAAGTGACCTAGTTCGATAACCTCCTATCTCCCATAGGGAATGTTTTTCTTGAATATCTATCCAATTATGCAATTTCCAATGAAAATTTATATGAAAATAGATGAAAACATTAGCCCCGCGTATGATTTAATAAGCCCCTGTAAGTATTAATGTCTATTTTCCCCGTAAAATGCCAATATATCTTTGTATACCAATTTGATTCTTAAGATCCCTACGCTACATACTTCTATAAGAATCAAGTTCCTATGAGCGCCCTACCCTTTTTGGAAAACCTAACCTCTAAGAAAACTATTTTCTTTAATTCAAACAAAAGTAAGTATTTCCTAAGGTGTATTTATATAATCTATGATGAAGATAATTTTTCTGCATATATTATGACCAGATCCTATCGGATTTACTGCGTATTTACTTTGTAAAATACCAATATAAATTTTATAAGAAAATTCGCTTTTTATCCTAATTTTCATCACTTTACTTTATTTGTTTTGATCAAAATTGTGTTTATCACACGTTTATAAGCTAAAACTAGCCTAGAATTCCATCAAACATCAGTAATATCTACAATCTTTTTACGACAATTTTCGATCATAAAATTTGTCTATTTTAGCGCTTTACCGAATCGAACTCGTTATGTTTTATAAAAACAAAGCTCCCAACTTTATTTATTTCCGTTATTTAACTTCATAATACGAGTTTTTACATAATAATCCCAAAATCGATTTTGGACGAGAAAGTAAGTTCTTAACTTTTTCACGCTTAATTAATTCAATTTCGTTAATATACTTCCTGCAATATAACTTTAATTACTTTCCCTTTAATTTAAGTATCGATTTATAACAATAATTAACAAATTAAAAACATAACCTCTCCATTTGGACAGATTTTCAGACAAAGCTAAAATATTATTAGATACTACTTTTTGTTATTGGATGAATCATCAATAATACATTTATTCTATACAATAAACTACATTTCATCTCGAAAATCCTATTAAAAGTATCGATTTATAACAATAATTAACAAATTAAAAACATAACCTCTCCATTCGGACAAATTTTCAGACAAATTTAAAATATCATTAGATACTAGTTTTTGTTATTGAATAAATCATCAATAATACAGTTACTCTATACAATAAACTACATTTCATCTCGAAAATCCTATTAAAAGTATCGATTTTCATCATTACTTAACGAACAATATTCTCAGTTGTCGGTCATTCCCTTCCCTAGATATTCTCACAATGAAAACATATGAAATTATAAGAAACTGATGATAAAGCAATTTATAATCAAAATACTAATTTCTAAATAGGTAAAAGAACCTGTCTATGTTACTAACCGTTTGTACTATGTCATAAAATGTCTTTAGTAAATTATATATTTTTGTCCTTAGTACATATCTCAAGAATGAAGTAAATATTTCTAGAACATACTTTATATACGAACCCCTGCCATCCTATGAGTTTAATTTTACCTAATAATATATCCCCCATTGAAGGAATCGATCACAAGATTGCTAAAACTTTATGACAAATCTAGTGCGGTAACCAAATTACTGTTTGTCCACTGCAAATGGTACAAACGGATATTTCAGATAATAATTCCCCAAAACGTTGCATACTTATCCTGTTAAGTTGTTATTCATAGCCTCTGTTCCTGTGAAAACTAAAACATACATTAAATATCTACACAAGCTGCATATATATATTACATATGAATGCCACTTATGGTCAAAATGCCATTTTAAATACCCAAATAATAATAATAATAACCATTATTTCTATCTAAAATACAACTATGCAAAATACATAATTAATTGACCAAGATCATGAATGTTTCAAAATCTTGCCAATCAACGGTGAACAATATTTAGCAAAACTCTATAGTATCAATTGCTTATGCAATAATGCAAAAATAAGTAATAATATAAATATAATTATATCTAAACATAATATAATTTATCGAAAACTGTGAGAAATCCTAGTAAAGATTTCAGGTTTTATATTGTCCAAATATTGTCAGTTACTGAAAGCAATGATAATAGCTTATCATTAAAGTTCAGGTATGTATGGTTGCTAATAAAACACAATGATGCTTATATACTTCCATATATTTTATTTCCTTTGTCAGATCATTAACTTGATCTTTTCTTACATACTAAAATAAAACCAATATGTAATAAGGTGAGCCTCCACCCTCATACATACTATGTGAATCATTTATTTTTCATTTTTTTCATGAACTTTACTCATGAAAATATCATGTAAAAGCTTACAAATGAAGCTCTATCAGCCTTTAAAGTCATTTTGCTAATTTTCATACTTAGAGGACCCTATGGACCTCTACACGGTTCGTGGTCGCCACTCGAGAACCTTTCCGCCCCAACGGCCATCGGTTCTACGAGCAATGTGCCCCGCCCACTGCCACTTTAGTTTAGCGATTCGGAGGGCTATATCGGTTACTTTGGTTCTGCTGCGGATGGCCTCATTTCTGATGCGATCACGCAGAGAGACTCCAACCATAGCCCTCTCCATTGCCCTTTGGGTGACTTTGAGCTTTCTTATGAGGCCCATTGTAAGCGACCACGTTTCAGTACCATATGTCATCACTGGCAACACACACTGGTCAAAGACTTTCGTCTTGAGACACTGCGGAATATTGGACAAAAAGATGTGCCGTAGCTTCCCGTCAGGTCGTCCCGTAGTCCGTAGGTAGAAGTGTTCGCAGCTCTGGTCGAAGGCAAAGTCCATCCCTACGGTACGCCCTTCCCTTATATAGCATTAAAATTACGTATATAAACGCGAACTACCCCCGTGACGTCAGAGAGGTCCGAAACGTCCGCCTTGTGGTAGCTTGGTTAGATTGATCTAAGCCAATTTGAACCTTATTGATCCTTTAGTTCATACTATTTTAAAGACCAAATTCCTATACTTAAGTGACCTAGTTCGATAACCTCCTATCTCCCATAGGGAATGTTTTTCTTGAATATCTATCCAATTATGCAATTTCCAATGAAAATTTATATGAAAATAGATGAAAACATTAGCCCCGCGTATGATTTAATAAGCCCCTGTAAGTATTAATGTCTATTTTCCCCGTAAAATGCCAATATATCTTTGTATACCAATTTGATTCTTAAGATCCCTACGCTACATACTTCTATAAGAATCAAGTTCCTATGAGCGCCCTACCCTTTTTGGAAAACCTAACCTCTAAGAAAACTATTTTCTTTAATTCAAACAAAAGTAAGTATTTCCTAAGGTGTATTTATATAATCTATGATGAAGATAATTTTTCTGCATATATTATGACCAGATCCTATCGGATTTACTGCGTATTTACTTTGTAAAATACCAATATAAATTTTATAAGAAAATTCGCTTTTTATCCTAATTTTCATCACTTTACTTTATTTGTTTTGATCAAAATTGTGTTTATCACACGTTTATAAGCTAAAACTAGCCTAGAATTCCATCAAACATCAGTAATATCTACAATCTTTTTACGACAATTTTCGATCATAAAATTTGTCTATTTTAGCGCTTTACCGAATCGAACTCGTTATGTTTTATAAAAACAAAGCTCCCAACTTTATTTATTTCCGTTATTTAACTTCATAATACGAGTTTTTACATAATAATCCCAAAATCGATTTTGGACGAGAAAGTAAGTTCTTAACTTTTTCACGCTTAATTAATTCAATTTCGTTAATATACTTCCTGCAATATAACTTTAATTACTTTCCCTTTAATTTAAGTATCGATTTATAACAATAATTAACAAATTAAAAACATAACCTCTCCATTTGGACAGATTTTCAGACAAAGCTAAAATATTATTAGATACTACTTTTTGTTATTGGATGAATCATCAATAATACATTTATTCTATACAATAAACTACATTTCATCTCGAAAATCCTATTAAAAGTATCGATTTATAACAATAATTAACAAATTAAAAACATAACCTCTCCATTCGGACAAATTTTCAGACAAATTTAAAATATCATTAGATACTAGTTTTTGTTATTGAATAAATCATCAATAATACAGTTACTCTATACAATAAACTACATTTCATCTCGAAAATCCTATTAAAAGTATCGATTTTCATCATTACTTAACGAACAATATTCTCAGTTGTCGGTCATTCCCTTCCCTAGATATTCTCACAATGAAAACATATGAAATTATAAGAAACTGATGATAAAGCAATTTCTAATCAAAATACTAATTTCTAAATAGGTAAAAGAACCTGTCTATGTTACTAACCGTTTGTACTATGTCATAAAATGTCTTTAGTAAATTATATATTTTTGTCCTTAGTACATATCTCAAGAATGAAGTAAATATTTCTAGAACATACTTTATATACGAACCCCTGCCATCCTATGAGTTTAATTTTACCTAATAATATATCCCCCATTGAAGGAATCGATCACAAGATTGCTAAAACTTTATGACAAATCTAGTGCGGTAACCAAATTACTGTTTGTCCACTGCAAATGGTACAAACGGATATTTCAGATAATAATTCCCCAAAACGTTGCATACTTATCCTGTTAAGTTGTTATTCATAGCCTCTGTTCCTGTGAAAACTAAAACATACATTAAATATCTACACAAGCTGCATATATATATTACATATGAATGCCACTTATGGTCAAAATGCCATTTTAAATACCCAAATAATAATAATAATAACCATTATTTCTATCTAAAATACAACTATGCAAAATACATAATTAATTGACCAAGATCATGAATGTTTCAAAATCTTGCCAATCAACGGTGAACAATATTTAGCAAAACTCTATAGTATCAATTGCTTATGCAATAATGCAAAAATAAGTAATAATATAAATATAATTATATCTAAACATAATATAATTTATCGAAAACTGTGAGAAATCCTAGTAAAGATTTCAGGTTTTATATTGTCCAAATATTGTCAGTTACTGAAAGCAATGATAATAGCTTATCATTAAAGTTCAGGTATGTATGGTTGCTAATAAAACACAATGATGCTTATATACTTCCATATATTTTATTTCCTTTGTCAGATCATTAACTTGATCTTTTCTTACATACTAAAATAAAACCAATATGTAATAAGGTGAGCCTCCACCCTCATACATACTATGTGAATCATTTATTTTTCATTTTTTTCATGAACTTTACTCATGAAAATATCATGTAAAAGCTTACAAATGAAGCTCTATCAGCCTTTAAAGTCATTTTGCTAATTTTCATACTTAGAGGACCCTATGGACCTCTACACGGTTCGTGGTCGCCACTCGAGAACCTTTCCGCCCCAACGGCCATCGGTTCTACGAGCAATGTGCCCCGCCCACTGCCACTTTAGTTTAGCGATTCGGAGGGCTATATCGGTTACTTTGGTTCTGCTGCGGATGGCCTCATTTCTGATGCGATCACGCAGAGAGACTCCAACCATAGCCCTCTCCATTGCCCTTTGGGTGACTTTGAGCTTTCTTATGAGGCCCATTGTAAGCGACCACGTTTCAGTACCATATGTCATCACTGGCAACACACACTGGTCAAAGACTTTCGTCTTGAGACACTGCGGAATATTGGACAAAAAGATGTGCCGTAGCTTCCCGAACGCTGCCCAACCTAGTCGGATTCGTTGATTGACCTCTTTCTCGAAGTTGGATCTACCTAACTGGACAGTATGTCCTAAGTATATATAATCGTCCACAACTTCCAAGTCTCCGATTGTAACGGGAGTTGGTGCTACATGGGTATTTGACATGATCTTCGTCTTATCCATGTTCATCTTTAGACCAACTCGCTCGGAGGCTTTACTGAGGTCATCGAGCATCGTACTCAAATCCTCCATGGTCTCAGCCAAGACTACTATGTCGTCAGCAAACCGAAGGTGAGTGATGTACTCGCCGTTTATGTTGATGCCTAGCCTTCTTCAGTCCAGAGTCTTGAAAACATCCTCCAGTGGAGCGGTAAACGGTTTAGGAGAAATAACATCTCCTTGCCTGACTCCCCGCTGCAACGGAATAGGCTTCGAGTTCTGGTCCTGGAGTCGGACTGACATAGTGGCGTTCTCGTACAAACACTTCAGCACTTCGATATAGCGATAGTCCACTTGGCACCTCTGGGAGATTGTAGTACAGCCCAGGTTTCGATCGAGTCGAAGGCTTTCTCGTAGTCCACGAACGCTAAGCAGAGGGGCAGGTTATACTCCTCAGTCTTCTGTATAACCTGACAGAGCGTATGGATGTGGTCTACGGTACTAAAGCCTCTTCGGAAACCGGCTTGTTCGGGAGGCTGGAAGTCATCTAGCCTGCGTGCGAGACGGTTCGTAATGACTCTTGAAAACAGCTTATAGACATGGCTCAGAAGTGAAATGGGTCGGTAGTTCTTCAGTAAAGCGTTATCACCATTTTTGAAGAACAATACCACCACACCTCTGTTCCATGCCTTAGGCGTTCTCCCTTCTAGTAAAACGGAGTCGAACAACTTCTGAAGGGCCATAAGGACCGGTTTACCACCCGGCTTCAGAAGTTCGGCTGTAATTCCGTCTTCACCAGGTGCCTTATTGTTTTTGAGCTGTTTAAGAGCCATTCTAATCTCGTACAGGCTGATGTCCAGGATGTCTTCGGTATAATGTCGGGTCAGTCTAGCTCTAGGGTCTTCCGCCAGATCAACTTCTTTCATAATAACATCAAAGGTAATTTATCCAGGTCGAGGTAAAATATAAGTACTTTTTAATCTTCGGTCGTTAAGACAAACTTTAAACTTGTTTGACTGAGATGTATAAAACAATATTATAACACAGTAATTAATTACCGTTGTATAATGTACCGTACACGTGGATGATACGCCTGTCAAAAAAAATTCGCTGCATATCGGGAAATTCATGTTATTGGCTACCTATGTATAAATACGTCAAAACCGAAATAGCACGAAGCGACGCGCGTAGCATAAAGGTGAATAAATTAACCCGCCATTCAGAGCTAATCATGACACGTCGTCACGCCTCTACGAAGCATTTTCGCTACATAGCGAGCATCCCGTGTTATCGGCTAAGGCATAATGCTACGCGCGTAGCATGGCTGTGAATGTGTAATGTTGTAGATAAACTAAATTATTTTTAACCAGTCCCACTAGTTAGAGACAATGTTTATGGCATCCGTATAAGTAAATAAACAATCTTCCTATTATTAGCTATGTAGAACTATTATAATACTAGTAGTCCGCCTCGCACTGAGAACACGATTTTCTTGCAAACGAGTTGGCCAACATAACAAGACCCTAATGATGATTTTTTCGAGCCTTCTAGCTCCATAACCCCTTGATCGATCTTGCTAATGAACGAACTCTCAAATTGTATTGAGTTCTACTAGAACCCCAACAAATTTCATATAGATCAGAAACACGTTACTAAAGTTATCACGCGACACAAAAAGCCCTGAATGTACAGACGTCTAGGTAGCCGAAGTTGTTTATAAGAATTTTACTTCGCTTACGCTCCGCTCGTTTCATTATTTCTAATGTAAATGAAATAGTAGTGACAAATAAAAACAACTAAAATAATCTCTTAAATTTGGAAACTATTTAAAATAAAATTGCGCAATTGAACTTCGTAATTAACAAAAGTTAAGGTTCAAGCTCTCCATAGAAAAACGTGTTAATCTTCATTCCTCAAAGAGCGGTAGGGAGTTCCCGGGGCTTAATGAGAAACACCCGACTGTCACTCTTCACTCTACAAACGAACGTGCTTCCTATCTGTTTATATACAAGTACAAGTATCTAGGTAAATGTGTGTGTACGTATCAACTTGATACTATCAAGTTGATACGTACGAAATGCCCATTATTTACTTACACTCATTTGAGTAATCGTTTCCCGATATCACCTTACCTTACAATAAACTAGGGTGTTTTTATTAAGATTATCTATATATATAGTAGTTATTGTCATGTCAATTTGTTCATTGCAAGAGAACGTTAGAACTGTAGGCTCCATGTTTGATGTTTCCTGTTTTTTTTGGTCATTCAATTAACTCTCTTATGGCTGAACATTATCTTCAATCTAATTTGTAATAACTATTCAACTTTCTGTTGTATTTAATGCATTCATTTTCGGATAATCAACCTAATTTGATATAGTTACAGGTATAAATTATTACACAGCGAACATCACATGTCATGCCAATGAGACAAGGTATGTCACGTAATCCTATTAATTTGTCACACTCGAAAACCGTTTGAACTAGGGAATGATCGGTTCTGATTTTGTATGGCCAACGTTAGTATAGAAAACGAGTACCGAGAGCATACCCTAGGTTGAACACTCACGAAAAGTGAAGCACGTCAATAGCACAAATTGGCTCATGTCTCTTTTGATAGCGCGTCAGCAAGCGAGGGATATTGACATACTATCCGGAGCTCGTAGTCACGTCAACTCAACCCCACCAGCAAATGAGCTACCTAAGATAATAGTCGTTTTCGATACAAGTGCAAGAAGTATGTCATTTTGCAAAAGTACCGAGGTCACTTGACCCGAGCCGGCGAGGGTCAAGACTCGGGACGAGTGAAGGTGACACTTCCGCACGTGTGTCGAACAAAGTCTTTTAATACAATTGCGAAAAAACTACAATGAAATAAAATTACATTTATATTCTGTCAGTGTACGAAAGACAGCTTCATTCAATCGCGCGTTGTTCAAGTAATACTATTGGGTCTCGGATAATATTCCTTTATGCCCAATCGCGCGTAGTTCAGGTTCAGGTGGGTCATTAATAAGCGGGTCTCGCATAATACTCATTTATTTAAAATTCTGACAGCAAATCGTGCGTAAAATCAAACTTTACGCACGATTTTCAGATCAGATTACTTTTTAGCACTAGTGCATAAAATCAAATTTTACGCACGATTTGCAGCTACATAAACTAAACTTTTTGAGCAATTGTATTAAAAAATATATTTTATTTCAATTTTGGCACATAGAAAATGCATGATGAAAAAATCTACTTCTAGTCCTACGACACATCTGACCCGGAAGAATTATGAGCGGCAAGAAACTAGGAGAGACTTATTTTTCAGAAGACAGATCATATCATGTATTGCTTGTGATCGTTATGTTAAATAATTATACACCGTGGGCACGAATAACGACAGATGTTAACCACTAATTTCTGAGACCAAAAGAAGGAAAAAATATTATGTGACTTTATGTCAATTACGCCAAAAAAAAAATTTTCTTTTTTTTTCTATTTTTTGAATGTTTATTGCACATGAAAGTAAACGTTATTAATACAATTATCGCCTAAAACAAATTGGTACATTTTTTTTGTTTAAAAATTCGTTTCTGCAAAGTTTTCCTTGTTATTTTGACATCTGTCAATAAGGACGTCACTATCTATCTATTTTGACATCTGTCACTATGCCCAATAGTGACAACAACACCATCAGAAAGGCGTTTTGTGCCGAGTTATAATAAAAAGTGTATGTTTTTAAAACTGATATTAACTCTGAAACTAGGCGTAATACAGAAAAGTTGACAACAAGTAAATATGATCTGGAATACACTGTTAAAATCTTTCTAGTTAAAAGGAGCCACGGTGTAGTATTTACTTAAAATATCATTAACAGCAGATAGCTAGTTCGTTGCTAGATGCTTAACTTAAGCTACATCAGACGCCGGGACAGGTCAAAGACAAAGTTTCATCCAGAGGAACTCTCGCACGTACTTAGTGAAAATTGTTACTAATGATCCTCCTATTTATTGATTAAATTCTCAAATATAAAGTTTGTTTAATTGGTATAAGATTAACAATAGACTTGTCTCTAAAGCCCTCTAGATACCGCTAGGAAACAAAAAAAGTATTGAGTTTCGAATGGTTTGTTGATTTTCAACTGTTTATTTTATTTTATTTTTATTTTATTATTTATTAATTGTAAATATTGAAACAAAGAAAATAATTAAATCTTATGTTCATATTCTTAGTTTATGTATCGTTTTAGTAAAAACTACGAAAAAATGTTATTATTACATACTATATGTGTACCCGTTTATATCAATAATCATCTTAATTTCTCAATAAGCATGCTCTTGTATTGAATGAAGCCAGAGATATATGCTATTTGAATATCAGGAACCGGGTTACCACCAAACGGTTAATTTAACCACATCGTCAATTCAGGCACACGCACGCTTGAATAAGTTTTACGCTTCATACCTACTGAATTCCTTTAATCACATTTGTTTACCTATTATGTGAATAAAACAGATGCATTAAACTTTGTTACACAGTGAGGTACACAATTTGTATATGTAGCTAAATAATTCAATTCAATTCAATTATTTATTTCAGGCTCTATAGGCATGTTAGTAATACTTATTTCTAGTTGTTAGTGTAATTATCCAATTCAAAATATATCATTAACAATAACATTTGGCACAGATAAAATAAATAATTGATTGCTGCTTAGTTATTCGTTAATTTTTATCAGTTTGAATAAATTATTGCAACAACCGTTTCGATAGGCTGCGTTTCCACCACAGAGGATGCGTTGCGAGGAATGTGTTTGTTAACAACCAATCCTAGAGCTGCGCTGTGCGAGAATAAACAAATGAAGGTATTCTATTGGCTCTTAACAAACACATTACTAGCATCGCATCCTCGCTCAAATCCGGTGGAAACGCAGCCTTAATGTAGCATTTTGTATCATATTACGCCAAATACTGGTAGCGTTATTATAAACCCTGCCTGTTAAGTTCGGGAAATTGATCCGTTCTACCGGGGGCTTACGAAGTACTCGATTTTTTTATGTAGGATAATATCTGTCTAATGATTATATAATAAATCGACTTTTAGTTTTATCATAATACAATCTTAAGTAGTTGCTTTATATGAAACCAAGTCGATTAGTTTTATAATATATTTTTTCTACTCGTTGACTATAATGCTTGAATTGAGACTTTGTAGACCGAACTACAAGCAAATTATTCCCGATAGAGCTTTTATAGTCGCAAATTTTGGATGGATTTTCATACAATATTATACAATGGTCGTAGAGGAGGACCGTCCTCCTAAGTTACTAAATTAAATTGAAGGAGCAGGTTGTGTAAGGCATTCGTTGAACTTAATTCTTACCGGCTTGCCTATTTTGAGCACTGGCAGAAAAAGTATTGTATACAATAGTGACATAATTAAGCTTTTCAATCTCGCACCTTACTTACACTGTACTATACTGAAGAGCTCTTTACTTAAAATATAATAATAAAAACTCAGTATGATCATCTTAAAAAAACTCTGTATTTCAGCGGTGGTTTAATATATTCGCTAAATTTATTTTATGGATGGTGGTCCGTGTTTTGTGGGCCACAAGCAACCATCGACTTCTAAGCACTCAGCTAAATGAACCCAGCTCTGAGCAGACAGCGTGTTAAAGTAGGTATATTATGTACTGCACGAGACACCAAATGGATATGGATATATATATTTTTATAATTTATCTGTATGCTTTTAGGTAAAAGGCGTTATAGAATATAATTTTACGAAATGTATATAAAGAAAATGAAGTTGTCTCAAAAGAGATTATAATATTAATATATATGATGATGACAAAATGTATTTTTATTGGATACGAGCACTTAGTCCCTAAGAAATGCGAGCAAGAAATAAAAATATATCGTGAGGCAACCGCCATAATCCCCAAAGTCTGAGAAAAAAACGTTTTTTCGATTTTTGACAAAGTTGCGTTAGGCGCTTGAGGTCACAAACTTGGATTAACAAGGTTCCTAGATTAAATGTGCCTTTATTTTATTGTAAATGCATTAAATAGTACTTATAGAAATTCTAGAAGGCTGTACAGTACAAGGCACGGAGTAGTTCAAAGAAGATTTAATTCACTGAATAAGCAATCAGTAAAGCTAATAAATAACAGAAGCACCAAGCGGACACAAAGCCGGAACAAACTCGAAGATGATTGGCTAGTTTGAGGAACGATTTATTGGATGTCTGCAGTAGAAGTAAAGTGGCTACAAAGCTGGAGCACTAGGACAAGAATGTTAACGTAAAGGAATATGAAATGCCAATGTTTACTAATGGTTTATTTGAAATGGGAGTACCTATGTAAGTAAGCGCGAAAGTAAAAAGTGGTTCACGGTCTCAAGTTACTTACACAGTTAGGTACCAACGGAAATCTTTACAGTTGTCATTGAAATAAAGTAAATAGTCGTTGTATTCTGTTTCCGCTTTTTTGCTTGCTTTTGGTAGCTTTAGTTACCAGCCATACTAAAAATATCAAGCAAGCAAATAGAAAAAGTTAATAAATAACTATGCCAAAGCAAGCATGGGCATTTTTATCAGGCAGTACAAGTACATGCGTTAGAAATAATACGATTATGATCTTAGGGAGATCGCGTAATGCAATTTTTTGTAGCGAAACAGTAGCGATGCAGTAGCAAAACGGCCGCGGTAAGTCGTTTGTCATGTCACATACCCGCGCACACGTGAACATGATTCTGCATCGCGACTATCGCGATTCAGCATCGATACAGTCTCGCTTCAAAGTTGATATTCGATACAGAAATCAAATTATTAAGTAGAAGAGTATTTATTTGTTATACAATAAATAATTCTCGGCATGGTTACTAAAATTCTTAGAGGAACAGCACCACAAGTAAATTTATCCATATTTAGTCAAAAAATACATTTCATGGAGAGAGCCGTCAAATTTGGTCAGACATCATCATGGAATATGAATTGCTGAATTTCATTTAATTTCATCATTTAAAGAAAATGAACACGCGGGGTCTATTTTATTATATTCTGAGGAGCCTGCACACTTGCACAGGGGAGCAACCACTGTTTTTATACCCATAGCAATGCTGAATAAAGCGTTCGCGGAACACGCGACTGCGTCGCTACAAAAAGTAGCAATGCGCGACCTCCCTTACAGTTAACTTACCAACCTTAGTAACCATTATGATCGCACAAAAGATAGGTAATTCGCGGTTCCTTATTTTTGCGGAGTTTTTTTTAACCCAAAAAAACATAGGTACTATAGTCGTGTGCGAGATGCTTACAGTTTTGAAACAGTAGGGATTAGATTAGAATCCTGGCGTGGACTACTCAGTTTTTCTTTGATATCGTGATATCCTATTTTGTTCGAGTACTAATTTATCATGTCTAAAGATATGAATAACAATCCAAAACGTATTGGAGATGGTTTAATAGTGGTCAGACTTGATAATACCCAATAGGTATACACGATTCCCTCACGTACGTAATAAAAGTCTCCTAACCATGGAAATATTGTATCTCGGTTGATATATTGGTTAGTGAACGCGTGTACGGTCCAATCTAGTTGATTTACAGTGTCAATAATCTTCGTTGTCACGCCTCACCCGTCAGGTGAGCGGATCCGGGAGCAGCATGAGTATAACTTTACTATCGTCACGTGAAAAGACCGCTTGGCCTTGTCATGAGGCATATACCTACTAATTGATGTCAGATTTTTTTCATAATGTTGTCCCGTGCATTTGACTTATTACTGACGGGCTACGCTATCTAATAAGACCATTTTTGCGAGGCAACACAGGATCTAGTCGAGTAATCAAAAGCAGTAATTTTACTCCAAAAATCCTACGCTATTTTGTGAACACGGATTCATTTTTCATGCATTTTTCTCATTAAACATCGAAAACAAAATTTCGCAAGATATAATCCTCAGTCAACTTTGAAAAACATGTCTTTACGTTTACGCCTAAGCCTATTGTTCTTATACTTTGCCAGCTTGCAAACAGGCATAAAAAAAATGGCGGATTAAGGTCAGACAAACAAAAGAGCAAAGAAGACTGTCGCGTAGCGCCTGTTTTGCTTGGCCTGGAGTCAAATGCTGCATTTAGAAAATTGGACTCGCTTTCGTCCTCCAAAAATATTATTTAATGTTAACGCCTTTTTGATTACATCCAAAGTATTTTTGTGTAGTGATTTTTCGTAAACTTTAATGCAAATATATCATATGTAATTGTTAGGTTACAATATAATAACGATATTCTCAGTCAATGAAAATAATGAAAACTAGTCAGTCGCGCAAGCGATTAATTGAAGTACTAAAAATAATAACTCTTTGGGTATTTGATCTTATCTTGGAAACGTATATAATTAGCGAGGAGCTATAAATATTCCTTAAATAAAGCCGTTGAAATGTAGGTCAAAGGTTCATTCCTTTTTTAACGTGGTCTAATTACTGCGTCTTTTTGAAATTTTTAGCTTTACACGTGTAAGAAATGAGTAAAAAAAGATTAAGGCAAATGAATATGGCCGAGTCCACATTAAATACTAGATAAATGTCAAGAGATTTTAATTATTTACAATCCATCGTGCCTGCAAAGAGACATCATCATTTTAATGCTGTAGGCTTAATATGAATTTTGCGCCCACATCAAAGAGACCCAACAATAACAAGATCACGGCGCGTAATGGTAATGCGGTGGTCTTTTAATGAACTAATGGCTTAAACATTACATAAAAAAAAATATACCTACTCCTACTTATAATATAGTCAACATTTAATACACACCACAGTTTATCAGAGCAGTAACTTAAGTAGATGATATCATTCCAAACTCGTACTTTCGTGGCGTACACGTGCATACGTTTAAGCGTGCATCTTCGTCGATTTAGGTCGTAATATATATATTATTATAAACAAACAACATACACCTGACCGTCATTGGGCCCTGTAATAAAATGAATAGAACTTAGTTATAGTTTACGAGCCACTGACGTTACCTTAATTTACTGATTTAAACCTTGGACGAATAAATTAAAAAGACGGAGCATGGCTGTACAACAAACTGTGACGCAAGATGGCGGCTGGTTTGAATGTGTGTGTCCAGACGAGTGTTGCCATGTAATACAAATTTTCCCGATTAAGAATACAGTATTTTTGAATAAAAAAAATAGATTATTAATATATATGGTTAAATAGAATTAATAAGCACCTGTTTAAATAAATTTGATGAAATATATTTCTAAAGAGGCGACTAAAAGGTAAAATTAACCACTCACAACAACAATCTTCAACCACTTTCATTAAGGCGCTCATGTACTGATTTGTCATTTTTATTCAAAATTATTGATAATCTGGTAGATGCCCCCGAACTATTACATAATATACGTTTTCGGGTACCTTACAGAGCAGAACGCAGTTGTCGTAGTAAAATGTTATTTAGTGTCGAAGGAAGCAGAACTAAGTATGCACGGCACTCATACATTAAGCGCGCATGCAGGTTGTATGATGAAAGATAGATTTATTTGGCAGTTCGTTAGGATTATTTAAAAAACTTGTAAATTCCTCATTAAGATAGTTGTTAGAGTAGTTGTGGAAACTATAGTCTGGCCAGCCAACGAACGCAGTAGCAATGTACATCAAACAAAAATATAGCAACACTAGGGCGAAGCGAACAGCAGCATTGCTCCATAGAAAAGCAGCAATGTAGATCGAACAAAATGGCCACGCTCTTCCGTAGGTACATCAGTCATATGTCAGTGAAGTTTGTGGAGGATTTTAACTCTGCATTGTATAAAATAATTTGATAACTCTGAGTCTGATACATGATATACCTATTATTATGTATGACTTTTGTATGAATTAGAATGTGCGAAGAAATTGAAATAACCAACATCTAAAAAGGACAGAAGATCCGAGGTGGAAATTATGCGGTCAAAATACAATAGTTAAAAGTGTTGAAACCCAGCAAGGAAACAAACATTGATTGCTAAAATCATACGGCCAATCGAGGCAAACGAGCATATCGACTAGAAAATACAACTTTTCAGCTTAGAATGAAATAAGTTTACTTAGCTGCATAATGCATATTACTCAGTAATACTCCAATTATTATGATTTCCTTTCATTGTTTTAAGACTATTTTTGGTACTTACCTATTGTACGAAGTGTATCATTAATTAATTAATAAAACACGTGAGACTTTGGTGTTTATTTATTGTACACATTGCTGAGAACTATCAAGGGAAAACATTACAAAGACTTGTTAAAATATCGGAAGGTAGCGGAGTGCTTGGTGCTTGTAGGCTGCTTGTTAAACCTGATTTTTACCGCTTTCTTTCGACAATATTGAGCACCAAACGTTCTTAGACTTCATTTGGCACCAGTTTTCACTTTAATTATCCAATTTACACTGAAAAAAAGAACTTCAAATGATAATTCAATACAAAACTCTGCATAACCTCAAAGCCACATTTATCACACAAAATACCTGCATAAGGTATTTAAGGTACACTACCTATATTAATATCCTAGCTGAGCTTTCTTAGCAAGCAAGTACATTAATTTATTGAACAGTGGTGGCAGATATTACATTAATAAGTAAATAATAAAAAACGCAATCAGAGACTTTAAAATGAAAGTAAACTAAACTAACTTTTTTAAATTTAAAAAGTTACATGCTACAGATAAAACACAAATTATGCACAATTATCGAATTATTCAAAGACGGGTGTTGCCAACCCGCGATTTTTCAAATTTGCCGCGCTTTTCTACTGACAGAAATGGTTTGCCAGACTATATATTCAATTGTATCTAAGTAGTTTTTTTTTTCTTGTAAGTTAACTTTTCAATGCTTTTCATAGCGAAATGTTTATAATTTATTTACTGTTAAGAAATACAGGAAACTATAGGTCTATATAGTAAAAATAGCTTTTAGATAATTTACAGATATGTTTTATAAGACTGTTTGTTTCTTAATAAATTACAAAAAAAAAATCTAAATTTACTATTTATTAAAATTACACGACTACTGTTGAGGTGGCCTCTCTTGTCGTCCCAATACTATTATTTTAAGCATATTTTATACCTTTTTAATCTGTAATTACGTATTCATTTATTACGTAACACGATTTAGGGGGGGAGGGGAATTGACCATGTCTTACTTCTACTGCAGAGAGGATTATTATTATTTTTCTTACGTAGGGGCGGATGGGTGTCTCTGGCAAAAAATGGCTTACGTAATCAATGAACAACTCCTTATTTTATACTAAACCTTGTTTAGAATGTAACAAAAACTATTTGAAAACTGCATTAAAATCGATTCAGCCAAGCGCGAGATAATCGCGAACAAATATACATACAAACACGGGTCAAAATGAGAACCTCCTTTTTTTGAAGTAGGTTAAAAATGCTCCTCGATAGATCAACACAATCGGTTTGACTTAAGAGCTGACCTCTCATTCTAACTATAGTTCCATCTCGTTCTAATCGCTTGACCAGTCGATTACTGAAGCCGCTCAGAGTGAGAGGGAGCGATAGTTGGAATGAGACGAAAGTTTGACAGATCAGTATTGCTGACATAACTTGGCGCGTTCAATCTACGATTAGATATGGGCTTTTTGTTTTACGAAGTTTTTGGAATAATTTTAAGAAATATATAATTATGTTTATTTATAAATTTTATTCAAAAATAATAAAGAATAATTTGCTCACAAAAGCATAAAAGTTATTAACTACTAGACGTACCCGCGGCTCCGCTCGCGTAATTTAAATATAGAGTGTATCTTATGTTTACTCAAATTCCGACACCTTATTATGTTATCTATCATTCATTAGGCAACCTTCAGCATTCAACCCTGCCGGGAATCATGCCTGTTATCAGTGTGGGCTGCTATTTGATAATCTCCGCTACCGTTCGCCCGTTTGCGCAGGGGGGCGATTTTTGAGATTCGAGCGCTCGAATATAACATTTAAAACTCTGGATAAAACGAAGAAGTTATGTATTAAGAACAACAGCGATAGTTATTTAAAATCATGATTATTTATATTATTAATTTCAGGCGTAAATAATGGCGACAAACTTTTGTGTGCGATTATATTCGAGGTTAAATTCTTTGAATTCGAGCGCTCAATTGTCAAAAATCGCCCACCCTGTTTGCCGGTTTTTTCAATAAGAAGCACAATTTTAATTTATATCTGATGGCTTGAAAATAAATATCACTAAATTAAATTAAAACTAAAATACAACTTAAAAAATAAACCTATACTAACAAACTACTTTTAAATATATGTATAAAAATAAATTTACCTATAAAAATCCCAACTTTGAAAAGAATACTCCGTTTAAAACGTCCGCTCGCGGCATGGTCCCCGTTTCGCTGATTACGAACTGTAATGAATCCAAGGGATCCATATAATGCCTATTTCAATGGACGGTAAAATTGTTCGATATTGTGTCATTGCTGTTAACTTTATGTAGGAGTTAATTTCATTTTTTCAGTTTCAGGGAAAATTATGACTTTACGATTAAGCTTTAATGAAAAATTATACTGTAATATTAAAGTTCGAATTACAACTCACCTGGAAAATATGGAGTATCATAAAATCAATTAGTAGTTATGTCTTAATTTTCATAGCTTTGGTGCAGTTCGGGAAGGAAAATTTAGTGTTGAAATAAATACTGAAAACTAGCTTTATTTCAAGTGGCTTTTCTAAATAATATACATTTTCGTTTAGATATTAAGATGGTAATTCATTTGGAATACAGATAGTAGTATTTTCTAATAAATCTTGGTACCAAAAAAACCTAACCTCGAATTATAGATGTTAGTGTATGTAGCAGAAAACAAATGAAAACGTAAAATCTAATTCCTTGATCTAAATAGGCATTAAAAGTAACAATGTTTCTTATGATATCGAATAAAAATAATAGTTACTTAGGAAGATTTGGTTAAGAACAGTATTGTGTCATAAACACGTGATTATTTACTTCCGAGTACAAATAAATATTTTCATTCAATAAACAATATAGTCCTCTTAGTATTCCTATTGATATTTGTTGGAAATATATGCGTATTAATAATTATTGGTGAAAATTGACCATGCGGTTACATTGAATTTGCTTTCGTTTCCTGTAGAAACACTATTGTATGTTTATTTCATTATCATATATATATTCCCTATATTTTTAGCATATTTATCCAAATGTAGTTTCTAAGTTCTATTCAGCAATTTACCAGAAAATCCTGAAATTGTAATTATTAATTAATAATTTTACATAAATGCGGGTAGGAATAATCTTGCAGCGCGCGAGGTTAATCTTAACCCACCCGCATATTTGCTTAGATTTTCGCAGGCGATCGAGAAGCGGTGTGCAGACGACGAGTCAGGAGTTCACGCGAATTTGAACCTTGTCTGTTAGACATTTATTTGGTTTTAGTACCTATCTACAGGTTGGATCATCAACCTTATTATTTAGATAACTAGGTTCAATAGCGGAATCGGATGAGTAATCGGTAAGATTTTTAAAGAGGTGTTTGGAATAAAGCTACAAAGGGGAATGTAGGTGATTGCGGGAGACAGGGTACGGAAATTATAAAAGCGGGTGGTAAGGTTCGAACTTAACTTAGTCGGAACGAGATTTCAGGACATCAGCATCTCTCAGCCTAGATCGAGGTCTACAACTTTATGTAAGTCCTTTTAAATATTTCACTTTTATCTTAATTGATTGTCGTGTACTAGCATTTTACAATATTTTTACTAGTGAAGCGTACGAATATTATAATAACGGTCAATACCTTTCTTTTATTAATTGGGTTATTTGGGGACTAATATTACAGGCGTTACGCTTATTTACCTGCAGTGAGTGTTAGAATAATGAGGGATATATTATTAATCCACATTTGTAAATATTTTAGCTGTGTTTGGGTTTACAATGAAGTAGGGATCTGCATTTAAGTATATTAGGTACTATTTCAACTATTACTGAGTGAGCGAAGCGAAGCACTATTCCGCTGTGCCTAGAGCCGTCCGTATGTCTAATCTAAATAAGTACTTAAATGTTTTGATTATTTATTGAGTGTGGAATTGAAATACAATCTTCGTCTTCTTTCATAAACGATTCTTAAATCGTATGGACGTTTTAACATAGGTTTAAACTCCGAGCAATGATTTAGTAGTTGAGTTATAGGTTGATGTAGGGTATTATTTGACTTGGTTTTCAAATACATAATACAGCTAATAAATAATAGTATTTTGTATTTACGTGGAACTCGTTGTCGTGAGGAAACCATTTAACAATTTAATGATATTCTACTTATTTACATTCTATTATATAAGCTGATAGCTTATATTTGGTCCAGGTTCTTCATAATATATGTCTGTGTTTGTGGTTTATTTTAACATTGAACCTTTTACATTCTACTATATATGACTGTGTGTATTTATGTGTGCGTGTATTATATTTACAATACCTAACTATTTAGGATCGTAATATTTATTCTCCGTCGTAGTATATATATTTACTGTTGACGTGTCGAATAGGTTCTAGTTTGAGAGTACTAAGCCATATTTATTTAAGTAGAGTTTAATACAGTTTTCGGGTAACTGCGTTCTATCTGTTAAATATTTATGTCTACTACCTTATAAATATAAATATATAGTTTTAATGTAACGGTTGAAATTGTTTGAACGTACTATAACCAAGATAGGTTTCGGTCTTTTAAATGTTAATTGTCGATGTCGGTTAACTATTGGCCATGGTTAAACGATATCGCGTAATATATATGTACTTCCATGTAACACTTTAGTCATTATATAAGGGATAAGATGCTGGATTTCTAGCATAGAGATTTATTCCATGTAGAATGCTTATCTGGTGTTATCTTGGTGGCAACGGGGAACTCTATCGTGGGAAGCCCAACGCGCACTGTATCACCCATGGTTCACTTGAACATATGACGCGCATTACAGCATGTACTTACAGAGTTTATTCTCATGTAAGTACGCCATTAGCGTACTAGGTGTTCTTAGTAATATCCGGTCTCGTGCAGTGATGACGGTACGGTGAGGGTCTTACACGTCAAGATAACTCAGGTTTGCTTATTAACGATGGTAGGTACTTGCTATTTACTTCCTAAATTTATATACCATTCGTCATAAACGGTGGTTGGTATTTGCTTACTTAATCATTAAATGTACCAGTCGTTATTTGCATATGTGGTGTGGAGGAATTGGCGGTTATCTGTCGATTATACATTGATGTATGAAGCGAGACTGTAGGCTACTGGCCCGGTCGCACACTTGGATCATTACAAATGCTCAGAAAGCACACTTAATAAAAGACTGTAGGCTACTGGCCCGGTCGTACACTTAATAAAAGACTGTAGGCTACTGGCCCGGTCGCACACTTGGATCATTACAAATGCTCAGAACGCACACTTAATAAAAGACTGTAGGCTACTGGCCCGGTCAATATTACCAGATCCATTAAGCTTCGAATCGTAGGCTACTGGCCGTGGTTCCACCGTTGGAAGACGGAACTGTCAAAACTGACGTGCCACATATTTTGTACTGGCGTACTTCGCCAACAATCACTACGTTGGGAGTCCAGCAAACCTCCTTATATATATTTTGTTGTAAATACAACTATTTAACAAACAACGAAATACCTATTTAATCAATCATTATAATTCTAGTGTAATTTTCATATTCAATATTACCATTTATTAGTCTATTAATTAGGATATATTTTCACAATCTTATTATTTTATTTTTAACGTCAACAGTTAATATGCTAACCTATCATTGTCTATTGTATTTATATTCCGTTAGATTTAAGTTAGGAATTATATATATTTTAAATATTGCGGTTATTTCTCACCTTATCGAAAAGGACTTGCGGTAACTACACACACAACGTTGGGTCTCCACTAGCTTTCACGATCATCTCGGCCAAACTGCGTATCAGAGCAAGCTACTGTATAGATAGGTTATTAATTAATGTATTTGATATTATATTCACGTTACTTATTTTACTGTAATACGGCGCGAAGGTTTTTTGCTTCGTTAGTTTCGTTTTTACCTTCGCAAAGCCTAGGAATCGGAAACTAACACCTAATGACGTCTGCAAAGGCAGCATTAGGGGTAATTAGTCAGTGTTTCGCTTTCAATAACAAAAATCTAAAATTAAAACTTAAATAAATAATTTTCTTTTCAACCTTCAATCTTTTGTTTGATTTTCTTTCCCTGTAGTAAGTTCCTTTAGGTAGTATTTATATTTACAGAAGTTTCAGCCTGAAGATTGAGGTAAGTAAGCTTGGTAGGCTCTTGTAAGCATTTAGAAGCTCTTCGAATAGTTCAGCTGGGGTAGACATTACAGACCTCTCTGTATAGCTAAAGATATACGCTGGGAGACGTACGCGCCAGATCTATGGTCCCCTGTAGTCTCGCCCAGCCTTGCCGACAGGGCCCTCATGAAACACTTCATGTCGGCCGACCAGGGGCCCAGTGTCTCTAATGATAAGTTAATACTTACAACTCTTGGTATTTCCTCTATAAATAATCACTTATCATTATTTCAGGAATGATTTCAGGCGGCCGGCAATATAGATATATTAAAAAAACAATAATTATGATATGACAAAAACATCCATTTATGTTCATTATGACATTTATGACATTTGTCTCACAGAGTATCTTATATATAAGCTTAGAGAATTCAACCAACCGGAGCGGCCATGACAGGCGTTCCCCTCTGCCGAAAACATATGACCGGGGTATTTATTGTATGGACTGACTTTTATCTGACGTGGCTATTTGTACGTTACGTACGAATAGCCATACATTTGACGTTCCCCTCCCCCGCAAAAATCGGCAGACTTTTTTTGTATAGAAAATGACAGTCATGGCCGCTCCGGTTGGTTTAATTCTCTAAGACATAAACACACTTCAAGTTTGGCGAAACCAACCGAGCGTCGCCGAAAATGACCGATAGTCGTGAAATGAAGAAAATTATGAAAATTTCTTTGGCTAATTGTAAAATAAATACGGAGTGCAAGCGGAAGTTTTTGTGCTGTTGTTCTATTCTCATATTTAGACAATATATTTGCATAGTTTTTTCCAATGATATGTGCGTTGTATTGGAGAAACGTGTCAAGGAAGTTCTTAAAATTTGGTAAGGCGCCATCTCGCTTCATCCCTCGTTTTTTATCCCGTTCTGGTTTTTCGTTTTTATATAAGTAGATTAGGTAACGTTTTAATATTCGTTGAAAACGTGCGTGAAATAAAATGTATAGTTAGGAGTTTGGACGTCAATGTCGTATTGCCAACATATCGTGGCGATTATAGACCCCCTTACGTTTGGGAAGTTTCCCTATGCAACCACCTGGCAACACCGCTACCATGAAGTTAATAGTTTACGAAATTACTGATTTTTAATATGATTACGCAATGAATTGTTTACTTAACGGTGAAAAGTTACCCCATCCGTGTTTTTCTTTCGACCGGTGGCATTTCTGCAGCATTTGACAACGCACGACGGCATATTTTAATTATTTTTTAACAGCACTTGACTGCATAGACGTTTGGACACGACTGTCGGGGGAGCGGCTTATTATTGTTGTGCGTATGTGTGTGTAGTGCGTAACCACGAGGACACTGGTTCATTATGGAATCCCAAAATGTTGTTAGCAGTACTCCATCTGAAGAATTATATAAACTATGATTTAAACTATACGATTTTCACTCAATATTTTGAAAAACCAAGGGACTTAACCGCGGACGTTTTGAGCATGTCGTAACTCTCATGGTCGGAGGCAGACTAGCAAGAAATTGTATCAGCATCTCCTAGCCGCGCGGGTTTTCCGAACTACCCGCACTTGGTCTTGATTATTCATATTTACCCTAGGGTTACACGCAACGCACATGTTAGAATCGCCAGGAAAATAATAAAAGTAAGAGTACGCGATTAAGTTATACCTTAATTTAATTATGTTAAGTATAAACTGTATTCAGTACCTAAGTACAGTGACATACCTCACTTAAAATCTTATGCTGAATATATTTCATAACAGTGTGAGGTAACACACCGCGATGATATAAAGGCACTGAAAAGTACACCTTCGTTACTTTGAAGACAAATTTTATTCTATAACGTAGTATTTTTAATTCTGATACTGCCATACATTGTAAACCACTTTGTATGACATGGAGCTGTCAGATTACTGTTTCGAATTAAAAATACTACTTTTGATAACAATTTATGGAATCCGCCTAGTTTAAGAGTTAATATCAAATTTGAAAAAAAAAATGTGTTTCAGTGCGTAACTGCGTACTCGTGTATAATTAATTATATTGAATATGTAAGTTTGATTTTAATTCAGTGTCTTCGTCGCCATAATCAATGTAATCAATTAAACCTGAGTAATGGGAGGTTTGAATGTACACATCTAAGTTTGTATTTGTCTATACAAATATGTTGGCGGAGTCTTTGGAGTCCATTTAATTTAATATGAAAGCAAAGCAAGTGCCATTCCAGCCGAGTCAAATGAGTGTTATTTTCAAAAATAGTAAAAACTTGATATTTCAACTGGAGTATTATTTAGTAACAAAAATGAAATTCTTCACAAAATAACCACTTAGGAATTTATGAACAAGGTGTAACAAAAATGCTAGTGATCCGTTTAAGGGCATAATTGATTTTTCGTATTGAAATTACGAAAAACTAAGAAAAAAAATTTTCACGCCAAAAAATGGTTTTGTATTGATGGGTTTGTTGTAGGGTTGGCCGGCTGGAACGACGGGTCCCATACAAAAAATAATATGATGCGGGCAAAAAAAAATTCTCCTATTTCTTCTTAGGCGCAATATTTATTCCCTAAACGGATCACCAGTATTTTGGTGCACTCTGAGCTCATACGTAATCAAGGTGGAAATTCATATATTCTTCTACCGTTTCCTTCCAGTAAAAAATGTATATCCTTGAGTGGCAGCATTTCATATCGGAGTCGAGCACGCCCTGGCATTTTTCGAACCTCCAGGGAGCCGGCGGCTACGTGACGAGCTTTCACTCCTAAAATATTTCTACTATTCATCGTCGCGAGTATTAAAATTCGCATTATGCGACCGCTTTATCTTACTTTATTTTTTGAGGTCAGTGATGTTTTAACAGTAGTTGTGAATGCATACCCTTACAGAGCAGACACTTGGCTTTGTGTATTTTAACAAGTGTAAAATAAATTGGGAATATTTTTCAAGAATTTAATTAACATGTATTTGGAAAAATTGTATTGAATAACACGGTTATTTAAATTTTCCATTCTTATAATTATATGTGTTTCTCACACAACATACCTGCAATGCATCTAGATAGCAGCGTCGGAGCCTTTTTAGAATACGCCTATATCAGTCGAATGATCGGTCATACAAATATAATACAGGTATTTAAAAGTAGCAAAGACTTACGAAATAAATTCTTAAATAAAAATTTACTTCTTTTTATTAAAGTATATAAACATACCAAGCACGTTGTTAACTTTATACATATTTGAACTTCGTATTGAAATGGTGACAAACGATAAACATTGTGGAATTAGCCACTCCGAAACTATATAAATACCTACTATTTAATATGATCAAATCGATCATATATAAATATTGTCTCGAACTTTCCCTTGAACTTTTATTATCCAACAGACCGCTTTCAAATTACTTAAACGCTTCCAAATTTTCGCAACCAGCCCCATTCAGAAATTAACTTACCCGCCTAGTGGTTGAACTATAAACAACAAATTGCTCTAATTGGTTGGCGATAACAGACCCTGTTGGAAGGAAATAAACTCTAAATTATTCCCTAATCCTCCACTCTGCTAAAATTTAATTCCGCTGTACAGACTTTATGCTAATTTGCTGGTCAATTATGAGATTAAGTCGGGTGTGAATTACTGGGAAAGAAAAAAAGGTAGTTCCGGCTTGTTGTTCCGGTGATTACGTTCCGTGGGAACATCCCCTGGCGGCGCCTCTTTATCGTACCTTCAACGGCCGGCGGTTTCGCAATTTAGTTGGTACGGGTAATGAGAAAAATGTACCGAGAAGCGTGTTCGTGGTACCAGCACGCATGCGCGCTGCGCTTACCGCGACAAGCCCCGCAGTCCGCCGGTAATTCCACGGGACCCGCCCGCGCCGATCGCTACCCCCGCGACCCCGCCACTTGTCAAAATAACTAATTGATTTATACCCCCAAACATTAGCCAAGTAGAAAGCGAACTTCACACTTTGAACCCGAGTCCGAAGCAATTTATACTGGAAAGTTTTGACGGATCACGATAATATGTTGAGAATTAGTCAACGCCGTGAACTCTCGATTAAGTTGGTGATAAGTTTCAAATGTATGTCGTAGGCGGTAACGGTTGTTCATGTGCGATTAGCTTTAAGTCGCCGCCGAGCGGCAATCTGTCACGGTAAAGTGACAGACGAATGAGTGATCGTAAATATTAGGCAGTTCTTTGTAGCTGTTCGCTGCCGAGTCACGATGACATGCCCGGCCTAATGGATTCTTCTGGTATAAATAATATGGTCCTGATCTGAAGCATTGCGGTTCTGTCGTGGCATCTTAATTAATTTTGTCTGTGACTTGTCATTCCTTCTTTCCATTAGCCAAATTAGATACCCAACATTCCGAAACATTTTATTCCGAACACACAACATTTGTCTGACGTTCCGTTATAGCCGTCGTTAAACGCAGCTGAGTACATTTTTAATCAAGTAAGTACGAATCTTTCATTACCTACGCTTAGCTTTATACAAATGTGATCCAGTTGCAAACTTTAGTACATTTATGAATAATTCATTTATTTCGAAGTAATAAGTTTTACTATCAATATGAACTTGCAAACTAATAACAAATGAACCAAATGCCTACAACTTTTCTGCATTTGATAGTTCAAATGTAACAAGGTAACATTAATTCGGAAACACCTTTTGCAGGGGCAAGTTCCACGGTATATACATCGGTTTTACATGCCCTACTATTTAACCATACTAAACGATGCTATCTATTTTTAATTTGGGTGAACCGGGCTCCGCACTAGAAAGTTTTGGAATAGTTTAGACATTCGGAAACGTTGGAATGAAACACATTCAGCATTTCAATGAAGGCCGCAAAAACGATCGATATAACACCTATCTACGATATAACTAGGAAATCTTTACTAAAGTTGTTTTTTAAACATGTGTATTATTTCAATTTTGGATAACCAATTCTATATTTTCATTAGAGATTTGCGATTATGTATCTTAAATAATCATAGCGTGCATGCATATTGCAGTATGTAGGTACGACTACTTAAGTAAAATATTAAGTGTCTTATTGTAGGTACGGTCAACCAATTTGATTCTTAGGCCACTCTAGAACCTTGTCATTATTGCTAGTTTTGTAGCAAATAAGTTACGTTTATACGTATCGAAGGGCAACAGTCATTACGACAAGGTTCTATAGTGGCCTAGGAATCAAATTGGTTGACTCTACATATTGATTACTCGAGGATTCGTATCGAGATGTTTATCTACTACGATACTTAAATATTATTCTGCATGAATTATAACAGTCTTATAACTCATTTGATAGCAGTTCTGTTTGATTTAGAATGATGTAGAATGCCTCTCGCGATGTAGGCTCAGACCGATTTATGAACTTCATCCGTAAATGTTTCATTTCGATTTTATCCAGTGACATTAGTAATTAGTAATACATATATACATCAATTTCACTTAATATGAAATCGAATTTAAGACATATTCCATCATTACACACACACATCACATCAGCCTGGATATATTTTGCCATGGCCGCGATTCGATAAATAAACACACACACTGGACAGACACAGCTCCAACCCAACTCAACCCAACTCAACTCAACGCTATAACGACATTGACATTTGCTATTCGAACAGATTTTCATTCAACATTGGTCTCACATTGGTCTCACATTGGTCACACATTGGTCTCACATTGGTACAACATTGGTACAATGTGTGCCCTTGTTTACCACTTCTTAACATAATTATAATTTTCTATACCTACAAAGTATTGTAATTAAGAAGTATCGTTTACGTCACAGGATTTATCCTGTATGTTTATTATATACCAAATACTTAAACAGGTCTTCCAACTTACTCCTACTAGGACTCCCGCCTATCAGATTTGGAAACGATTTCGAAGTTTGAAGCGAAGTTTGAATTAGTACTGACGGGCTGTATAACTCAGAAAAAGTTTTCAAACGCGTGGATAGATAATTTCCATTTATCGGTCGATCTATCTATAACTACTTTGAACCTCAATGCCCTTCATTTGGCATTTAAAAAATGATATCTTCTAAATACATCCCTTAAATGTGACGCTACAATCAAACACACTTGTAACATTTATGAAAGGGTTTTTTATGACGGATCTCATAAGAAAGTAAATTCGCGTTGCCTGTGGGGACCGAGTCAATCTTAAACGATACGAACCGGAAAAAACTTGGAGATGCTATGTTGCGTTGTTTATCCCTTGGAGAGCTCTTATTTAGGGTTCGAAAATATGATGTTTGGGTTTTTTATCGTTTAATTTGGAAGCATGCAAGATATCCGTGCAAGTTTTGTTATAATAGTCTTATTTTGTCCGTATATAGTACATAAATACGTATATTTGGCCTAGCTTTGCTTAGTTTAGGACTTTATTGATCGAATTATATACGTATGTACTTAAAGATTGTCCCCTAATACATACTAATATTATAAATGTGAAGGTGTGTCTGTCTGTCTGTTACCGCTTCACGTTTAAACCGATTAAGATAAAACTTGGTATGAAGAATAGCTGCTTGAGTTCTGGGAAAGAATATAGAATAGTGTTTATCCCTGAAATCATCTCTTACGCGGTGTGAAAAGGGGGGTGGACTACACGCCGACAAAGCCGCGGGCAAAAGCTAGTTTCAAATTATTACACATTTTAATAGTCAGTTGTCGTCAATCTAGGGCTCTAAGGAGTTCTGTCTATAGGAAATACCGTCAGAAATATAACCCTACTACGTGTTTATGTATCCTAGATGTTGTTTTACTGTAGACCTATATTATAATATTTATAATTCAGCAAACCTCTGTTAGGTTTCGTGTCTTTCTAACAATTAGAAAAGTCAAAATGAAGGTTAAGTAGTGGCAAATGATTATTAACGACATTTTAATATTGCGGCATTTATCAATATCGCCAAGGTTTATTACGGCACGTGTAACTGTAATAGTACGTTGTCTTTATTTCGATAAATACGTATGTTTTAACGCCCCATCAGCTTCCGACAAATATTCCACCCTACGCTCTCGAATATACTCGTAGAACTAAAAGGTTTGGTATGTCTGAATTTCCTTTACAGAATTAATATACTTATTTCATAAAATGAGGAGGTAACTATGTATTACATATTCATAAATGGAAGAGTAAATAAATAGAATACTATAGAATAGAATAGAATAGAATAAGAACGTTGTTATTTTTAAAGAAATTATTATGCTGGTTATGTAAAATATGAATAATAATTTTAATTTAATTAAAAGAAAAATCCCGCTGCTTAGCTAATCGGATGCATAAGAAGGATAATGGCAACAGCCTCGCGCAAAACATTTAAATCCGACGGTTTACTAATGTACTAACGGCTCTTATGCGTGGTGGAGCAAAAATGTGATGCCTCGCATTCCGCAGGTAGGCGGTAATAAGCTATAGTTCCCACGCTGGCTCTGTGTGGTTTAAGAAATCGATCCCGACGTATTGATGTTTTCTAACTATAACAGCAGGAACCTTAGCCATTAAAAAAACCACCACTTTTCAGGGTTTATTTATTTTAATTCAAAGCGTTTTACAAGAATTTGCTTTAAACATTAGATCACTACAAAACGTTTTCGTGTAACTATCCCCCTTTCATATAAGTAGATGTTAAAGTCTTCTTTTACCTCCTTTCTGAATCACGAAGCAGGTACTGCTCGCCCATGCAGGATGCTAGTCAAAAGCAATTAGACTTTTAAAGATTCCTACGAGTACGAGTATATTCGAGCAATTAGTGTGGATTCCAATGTGGCCTAAACCTATAAGAAATAATCGCACTAGCCGAGACAGCTAAAAAACACTGGCTTTGGGCCTCGTGTGATATCTACGAGTATTTCATTTTAAGTGAAAAGTTCAGTTTAGGTATTCATACCTCATCGTTACAACTGTCACGCTACCTATATCTATAGATCAATTCGAACTTACAAATTGCTATAGGCAGTTTATGTATATCAATGAGTATGACGTCAAAAAAGTGAACATGCCAAAATTTTAAAAAAATGAATCCTCACCTCTAAGTATAGGTATCGACAGGAGACAGGAGAGTTAAAGTCACGCACATAGTAACATGTCATGTAATGGCAGCGGTATTTTGAAATTACTGTCAGTAATAGTTCGTACCGTTAGCAAGTTGCAACTGTAAGATGATACCAAGTTGTCAAATTTTCTTTCAACTATTATTTTTAGTTTTTGTATAGTTAATGTGTGTCAATTATATGAAACAGATCACTAGTAATAAGTAACTTATATAATTTTATGGTCGCAATGATATTCCCTCTATTTATTTCTGTTTAATTGTTATATTTAAATGTATATGTTTTATTTAAATGATGAAGTATCTGAATATATCACCTGAGGGCTACCTACGGCTTGATGAATTGAGATCAATAGCGTTATTTCAATTCTCACCTGCAACAATAGAACGTCACCATATAAGTACAGGGATATCGAGACACTCCCAAGGGAGAAGCGTCGACCAGACGAATTAATTTCTAAGGACTTATGTGAATCGTTTGTCAGGCTTAAGTGTATATTATGTAGTCAGGCTTAAGTGTATATTATCCATTAAAATTAATTGAGTAAATCTGTGTGGGTATGGCAAGTTATGTTACATTATTTAGATAGTGCGAAGAGGCTGTGCAGTCATTTTTTACGGCATTTCCTAACATTTTGGGAACCATATCATATCGTATTGAATTTTTCACCACAATTTATTGAATGCATTTTCTATAAGGTTTACAAAACAAGGCATGTTTACTTAACTACAAACCACAGGCTTAGTAACCGAAGCTTCAAGAAAAAAGTTAATTTATTTTTTGTTGCTACCAAAGCACTTACAACTTGTGCTTATGGCTTCGGTCCAAATTGAGCAAACAACCGAGCTGTGTACGTTCTAACACAATCGGAAAAGTAAAATGAAGCTAGAATTAGAGCATAGAAAGTCCAAACAAAAGTGCTTACCTATTGAATGAACAAAACAAAGAACTAAACCAAACAGAACGTTACTTAAATAATTTATATATGTATTGCTAATTATCTACGCCATAAGAACTGTTAAATCTCCCTAACTTACTCAATTTCAGTGCTATATAATTTAATTACACAAAGGACATTAATAGGACACTTTTTTACTGAGCCATTTCGTCTTAATACCCCTTTTCACTTGGGCCACAGAATTTGATTTATATTTTTGTGCCCCTTTCCACATCAGTAGGTAACCGATTAAAAGCATATTGTTTTCAAAAGCCACAAATTCAAACTCGTGTTTTTGTCATCAATGTTCACCGTAACAATAGCATGTCTTATGTTACATCATCAATAAAATGGTAGGACTCAACGAGCGGTCATCCTTGTATCATTGTGGCTGGTGTAAATTGGATAAAAGGTTACCTTGTATCTAAAATGACCTAACCGCCAGTTAAAGCAAAAAGTACTTTCAATATAACTCGTGTGGATTGATAAGAGATCAAATACATTGTTTGTTGTGACGTTTAAACGTGAAGACAGGTACGAGGACTGTTCTGAGCTCAATAAAGCTTGGAGTTGATGCCGATTGTCACATCCAGTCCTAATGGAGCAATCATCCGATACTTTACTACAAATGAGGGGTCTAAAAAGAAGTTCAGGTAAATTATATAGACTCAGAATGAACAATCGTCACATTTGTAAAACAAGAATCTTAAGGCTCAGAGGAGTCTAAATATGATATCAAGAAAATCAGAAAAAAAATACCACATCAGATGGTAGGTACTTAATACCATAGTATTCCATAGGTACCAATTCCTTTGTATGTTATTTATTGAAAAAATAAAGCTTTACAATAATTTCTAGAAATTAAGTACGGTAAACCTTAATTTAGAACAGAAGAATACGCACGATCCCTTCCAACTCTGCTTTTAATTCCGCTTCCAGGAATTCTCACCCTTGTGTTTTCGTTTTGAGATTGCATGACTCGCCCAGTTCTTAACTCTTAACTGCATATAATACAAGAAAACGTATAAAGCACAAACGACAAAAGTGCCTGGAGTGGTGAGTCGTCGGCAATTACCCAGCCTCAGTAAAACTCTCTTGAGAATAACTTCCTCCATAAACACTGAATGCTGTATTAGTTTAAATAAAACTTCCTTGTTAATATAAGTTCATGGTCTTGTACAAATAAGAAAGAAGTTAAATTATTTTGTTATGTAACTATTATAATGTTTTGTTATTTTGGAGTTGGTAGCTAAATGGTAAAACAACTTATAAACTTAAATAGATGTCAAGACCTACGTGGATGAAAAAATTACCTGTGCTGCGACTGAAGTGTGCAATGTGCTTGAGTAGAGAGAGAATTGTTTTTTATGTCATATAAGTACAATAATCTGATAAAATATTATTTGTCAACCTTTCTCAGGTTATCCGTATGAACATTTGTAGGTACATAAAACAAAACAGTGTTAACTTTCTTTTTTTTTTTTTTTTTTTTTTTAATACCACGACGGTGGCAAACAAGCATACGGCCCGCCTGATGGTAAGCAGCTACCGTAACCTATGGACGCCTGCAACTCCAAAGGAGTCACATGCGCGTTGCCGACCCTTTACAAAAAGGAGGATTCACTGTGTTGACGACTAAAGGAACAAGAAGGTCCCTCATCGTCAACACACTTCTTAAAAAAGTATCGTTTTAATAACACTACGACGTACCAAAGGCATAAACAAGTAAATGCTTTAAAGGTAGCATATTTACCTACTACCTTTAAAGCATTTAGTTACAAAGCAGTGAGCAAGGTCTGACTCGATCTGGCTCTGGTTTTGATTAGTGCTTGTGCCGTGATCCGACAATTTAGTGCTTGAAGCTGAATTAATCCTGCTTGTAGGAACAATCTATCTAATTCTAAGAGCAATTAGAGAAAGTTGGGCATGAAATCTGCTATTACCCACATATTTATTAAATACTTTTTAGTTTTATGCAAAAAAATATTTTAATAGTAAATAATTTTAATAGGCAAGACGAGCGACACAGAATGGTGATACCATCTACTATAACTACCTATATGATAACTCAGATACAGAATGAACGTATGTAGGTATGGAATAATATGCGATCGTGTTGCGGCGTTAAAGATTTAGGTGTCTTTGATTCTAAAACTTTTATGTGTATTTGTTGACTTATTTGAAATTTCTGTCTTATCATTAAAACATATGCTATAATATGGCATTAAAGGCTTAATTAATTAATATTGAAAATAGATGTCATATACTTCAGAAAAAGTGACCAAACCCTCCGGTGTCCGAGGCCAGATTTGAACTGGCGTCTTCAGCTTTCGCGGCTGACGTCTTGACCACTAGACCACCCTAATTAATTAATATTGATTATTATTATGGGACAATCTTACACAAATCAACCTCGCCATACAGTAAGCTCAATAAGGCTTGTGGTGTGGGTACTAAATAGGCGACGATATATATAATAGATATATATAGATAAATACTTAAATACATAGAAAACACCCATAACTCAGGAATAAGTATCCGTGATGAACACACAAATAAATGCCCTGACCAGGATTCTAACCCGGGACCTCCTGCTTCATAGGCAGGGTCACTACCGACTAGGCTAGGAGGCCGTTCTGTTGTGCAATAAAATAAAATAAACAAAATCAAATCAACTGTGGAACAGAATAATTTTATCATGAGGAAAAGTAAATCACTTAGATCGAGTAATGAAGATTAATTAGTACCTTACGTCTGTAGTTAATTACGGACATGTAATGGAGGACATTAAACTAATAAAACAAACAGAATCCGTAACACACCAAGCGAGAGAAATAAATATATTTAGAGCGTTTCTACTAATAATATTGCTTTGGTTACCTCATGCATTTATTAGGTACATAGGTGTACAAAATCAATTAAATAAGAATCACCTATATAAAACAATTAAGTACAAAAAAACCTAGTAACGGTACGTTAACTTAACAAGCGTGCATGTTGGAACCTATTATAAATCAACATCCGGACCTTATAAATCTACCTACTTAACGAAAAAAAAAAACATAATCCCATCAGCATTAATTAATCAGGATAACATCAAAAGCACGGTTTATTGCGGTTATTATTATGAAATTGATGTTATATTTTCTTTCTTTGCTTATCGATTGACACTTTACTAATTATTCACAAATATTTTTAGCTAATATAAATTTACTGAGCTAATATAAACTTTCATGGGACATACTAACACTACTCTTAGTGCTTGAAGATGGATACCTAGGTTACCCGAAACATGTCGCGGGAAGTGACTAAAGCGACGTAAGTGTAACTGTTATATTTTATAGTGCATAGCTACTATGTTTACTAACTGTATTTATTAATTATATTTTGGAACCTAGAATCTAACTAGATCGCTTGCACTGCTCTGCCCGTAACCCGTACCACAGATTATATAATAGTTCCCGTACAATCAACACATTATTGTTTAGTGAGTCTTCTGATATTTCGACATCAATTGAGAACATGCTTGAAAAACATTTAATTTAGGTTGTTTAATAGATATTTTACTTAAATCACTATATTAATATAATAAGTGTAAACCAGCATTTACTTACTCTTTAACACTTTTGAAAAAATATTTCAGTTTAAAAACGTAATGTTTTGGCAATGTTTAGGGTTCCCTAGCCAAAATGGCAAAAACGGAACTCTTCATAGTTTTGTCTTGATCATCTGTCCGTCCGTCCGTCGTTTCATCCGTCCGTATGTCCGTCAGTCCATCCGTCCAATCCGTCCGTATGTCACAACCATTTCATTTGTAAACTGAAAAACATATATCGATGAAATTTTATCACGTGGTATGTTTTGTATGCCGCTACTTAGTTTTACGTCATGCTCCCCAATGGAACCTCATCAGCTTTCATGAATTTCAGTAGGTGTATGGACAAAATAGTTCTACAAAATTCCACCATTAAAAAATATTGTATACTTATCAATAGTTTTGCTGTAGGTAAATCGTATCTCTTTGTGGTTCCACTGGGGAGCATTTTTCCAGCGCGACCACCATGATATTTCTATTCCTATGGACTGTATAAGCATATGTGCCACATAAAAAAATCTATAACTATTCTATGTTTATCTAGCTTACAAAGTTCAACAAAAACTGTCTGTCCTGACACAGGTTTTGTACAACGAATGACAAAAATAGTGATGATCCATTTAAGGGCATAATTGGTATCGTATTCTAATTATGAAAACTAAGAAAAAAAATTTACACAAAAAATAATTTGGTTTGCTATAGAGGGTTGGCCGGCTGGGATAACGTGTCCCATACAAAAAAAAATCGCTTCCATGAAATTTTTCTCTTACTTTTTTCTTACGCAATACCAATTATACCTTTAAACAGATCACCACTATTTTTGTTACACCTTGTATACAAAAATTAACTAAGCGCCTGTATAAAAGATCAAAACAATTATGTTTATATTATAAACTAGCTTTTTCCCGCGGCTTCGCCCGCGTACTAAAAGTACTAAAAAAGGAGGTTCTCAGTTAGACTCGTATGTTTGTATGTAGGAATGTATGTTTGTCCGCGATCATTTTGCGTTTCGCTGAACTGATTTAGAAGCGGTTTTCGGAAAAGTATTTGTTACATTCTGGAGGTTTCGGTATACCACCTTTTGATGACGGCGGTTCCCTCATTTTTTATTTTAAAGAAATTATTGCAATAATTGTTTAATTGTTACGCCATCAACGACTTACTACTGAGAGATTATGATTAATACAGATTTCTACTCTTGAATAGAAGCTTTTCCCCGCGACTTCATTTGCGTAGAATTAGTAATCCACCCTCCTTTTTACCCGCTTAAGGAATGACTTCTGGGATAGCAACTATTATATATCCTTCCCCAGAACGCAAAATATCTCCATACCAAATCATCTAAATAGGTTCAACGGTTATTAATTTCCCATACAATCTTTCAACCCCCGTTTCACCACCTTAAGTGTTGATTTCGTAATCAGCGACCCGATAAACCATAGAAACAATACCCATGTTGATATTTAAATTTTGTCACCACATCTCCCCCTTATGGGTTGAATTCTCAAAAAAGCTGAAACACTTGTTTTCTCATTTATCGTTAGGAATACTCCTGTAAAATTTCGAATAAAATAGTTGAACTAATCTCGTTTCCCATACAAACTTTGAACCCCATTTCCCCCCTTAGGAGGTAAATTTTTAAAAATTATTTCTAAGTGCATCCCTATGCCTTATAAGGAGCCTACGTACCACATTTGGAATCTCTAGAACCAGCGGTTTGGGCTGTGCGTTGATATGTCAGTCAGTTTCTTCTTTTATATATTTAGAAGAAGATTGCAATTTGGCACAAATACTTTCAAGTATTTTCATGTCCACAATATTAAATTTCAAAATCGATGCCATTTTCTTAATTAACGTCCCAAAAAATCACAAAAACGACACCCATATGGATATTTAGACATTTCAACCCCATTGTGCCCTAACAGGGGAGATGGTATTTCAACGTCCGCCACGTCGGATTTTAAAATCTTTGTTGTTTTCGTAATCAACGACCCGATAAACCATAGAAACAATACCCATGTTGATTTTCAGACTTTTTGACCACATTTCCCCCTTTTAGGGGTTGAACTCTCAAAACACCTGCAACACGTAGTTACTCATTTATTGTTAGGAATACTTCTGTGAAGTTTCGAATAAAATAGACTAACTAATCTTGTTTCCCCATACAAACTTTGGACCCCCATTTCACCCCCTTAGGGGATGAATTTTGAAAAATCCTTTCTTAGTGCACCCCTGGACCTTATAAGAGAAACCTACGTGCCAAATTTGCAATTTCTAGAACCAGCGGTTTGGACTGTGCGTTGATAGATCACTATGTCAGTCAGTCAGTCACCTTTGAGTTACATATATATATTTAGATGTTTACAGTGAATTACATACAGGCGTTTATTAGTCTAAAAGTGCGTGCTCTCCTAATTTTGTATATTTATGATTAATTCAGAGACTGTGTAAGCTAAATAAATATACAATTGTTAAAAAAAATTACACTTATTATACAGAGTTTAGTAAAAAAAATATCATAGTGGTTGAGCTGGAAAAATACTCCCCAGCGGAACCACAAAGAAATACGACTGACAGCGAATCTATTGATATATAATATTTTAATGATTAAATAATTTAATTTAATATAAATATATTTTTAAGGTTCCGTACCCAAAGGGTAAAAACGGGACCCTATTACTAAGAAGCCATTTTCCGTCTGTCCGCCTGTCACCATGCTGTATCTCATCAACTGTGATAGGTAGACGGTAGACAGTTCAAATTTTCACAGATGAATTATTTCTGTTGCCGCTATAACAACAAATACTAAAAACATAATAAAATAAACATTTAGGGGGGTTCCCATACAACAGACATGTTTTTTTTGCCGTTTTTATAGATAATGGTACGGAACCCTTCATGCGTAAGTCCGACTCGCAGTTGGCCGGATTTTTCATATATTTAAATTCATGAAAGCCAATGTAGTTCGAAGCGGGAAACGGAGAACGTTTAGTTTTATAGTTAAATTGCTGGAAAAAGAAACTTTTAGGTGGGGAAAAATAACAAAAAAATATTAACATGTTTCACATCAATCGATGGCTTTAGATATAACTTTTTTTTTTAAATATTTTTCGATTTAGTCAATACTAGCGACCCGCCCCGGCTTTGCACGGGATATAAAATGGTTATTGTGGGTTATCCGTAAGAGATAGATAGATATCATCACGGACTTTTTTGTAGACCTTTTGAAGGTGTACAATAATGTACTAACATTATTTTTATCTATCTCGTAAGGCCTCTTCAGCCAGCGTTTGCAATGTAAGAGAAAAAAATGTGTTTATTTACGACATCACACAGAAACCTAAACCAAATAAACCTAAACCTAAACGGTTGCCTGGTAGAGAATACCATTTGGCATTAAGTCCTCCATTTGTAAATTTTCACTTGTTGTGCAATAAAGTTTAAATAAATAAATAAATAAACCTCTAAAATGATCAGTGTTTCTCTACTATATTATGCATGTATTTTACAAATAAACCTTCCACTTGAATAACTCTATCTATTAAAAAAAAACCGCATCAAAATCCGTCGCGTAGTTTTGAAGATCTAAGCATATATAGGGACAAACAGCGGAAAGCGACATTGTGTCCTCCCCCCCCCCCTGTAACTTTTGAATTGTAAGTCCAAAAAAATCAAGAAAGTTGTTGAGCACAATATTGGTTATGTTTGACTTAACGTTAACACCACTTCTTGAAAAAATAGGCCGTTACGACATTTTGGTATTTATTAGTTTTTTCTTACTCCAGTAAAGCTACCCAACTCTACATTATGCGTGAACGAACTCGTCCGGTTTTTTTATTGGTTCAATTAGGTTGCATGTGTATTAACAAGAAAAAAAATAATGCACAACAATAATAAATATTTAAACGAAAATCTTATTTTTGACGTTTCTAAGCTACAGTATATAGTAGGTTTATTAGATACATTTAAATCTTATGGGAAACATAATCGAATGACGTGTTGATTTTTAAGTTAGTTACAGATTTTTTCCATTTAATCCAACCATTCTCACAACCCATCTCCGAAACGCGTTACAGTACTTCAGGTACCAACATGGCCCCGTTTGTGACAGCCATTACGGGGCAATTTTGTTTACAGCCCACATAAAGGGATGTATTTTTATCACAACCCGACTTAACTACACGTACAATAGAAGCGACACAAGAATATAAAAACTGGACGTTTACAATTTCGAGTTTTAACTATCTAAGAATTTAAGTGACTTAGGTTTTAGTAATCTGAGATTAAACAATTGGTTTCGTTATCATATTTCGCATGTAAAATTGTTATGAAGGTATTGCATTTCACTTATCCTCGTGCTTACATTTATTTTGTTATTTTCAAGGAACATAAGAGACATAAAAATCTTATGAAACTTTTTATTTAGTTGTCAAACTTCATATTGCAAAATGCAAATGTCCAATGTTTTAAAAATAACTTCACCGTGAAGATCAAGTTTTAGTATGTTTCTTTACAATAGTTACCCAATTGAATCGTATGTTAACATTTTTTTTTAATTCTAGGTTCTTTACCATGATATTTATTGAATGTTATGTTAGCTTATTTTTGTAAATACGCACAAAATTTCAAAATATCACGTACTATTTAATATTGGCATATGTCCAGCAGCGGACTGCAACGAGCTGATGATGATGATGGTGAATATTGTACGTTTTTGGTAAAGGACATGTTATAGGTAATAGAGTAGGTATAAAATGTGGAAATAACAAATAACATACTAAAATAATTAATCTGTCTTATGTTATTCTCAAATGGCAAGTGCAGGCATGAATGAGAATAAATATTGTTGGAAATAAAACACTTCCAGATCAAACTCGGGTTCTATAATCAAAGGTTTTACAATAATATCAGGCAATCGGCTCGAATTAACTAATTTACAAGATAAAGCAATGTCCACCCACGCGTAGCGCCGTAAGGATAAGTGACAGTTCTCCCGTGTTCCAGCCTAAATTGACAGCTACTGTCAATGTCACGCTTAAGGCGTGCTATACACTCTACATAGTAAAGATAGGTCTAGACAAATATCTAACACGGCCAATCCTGATGATGTGGCGGCCTCGACCGCTTCCTCAGCTCTCGCCTCTTCAGTTGGTACTGGACGCACACACGCGAAGAGTCGGCCGCTCCCCGCTCAGCTCCCGTGGCCCTGCGCTCCAGGTCTTGGGGAGGTCCAGCATTAGGATGCATTAGTTCGTCATCTGAATAACCGAAAAGCAATCTTTAAACTCTACCTAATGACGCATTAATACTCTCCTACAAACACCGTTCGGCCATTCATAATTATCAGACAAGAACTTATCATTCACAGTTACCATTTGATCATTCATAATCAACAGGCAGTAAGTTTCAACAACAACCAAAAACATCAATCATCACAAATGACCATCATTGTTGTTCACTCATTCATCACGCTTGTTGAGAATACTCGAATCACGCTATTGATGAGAATAGAAGAGACGATGCTGCATACATGAGTCACGCTACAGATGAGAATAGAAACGACGATGCCGCAGCGCGGATTTCACAATATCACGATGCCACAGAGGGTCTTACACGCGAAGACTTCACACCTGAGCAGAGGCATCACTGAATTGCCTGCCCAGGAAAAGACGAAATTACGTTTTTACACCCCCTCCAATACTTGATCAAGCTTTTACCATAGTAGAATAATGAACAATCTACTCAGAGTAGAGACGTCTCCAGATTGGGTACCCTCGATACTGAAGTACTTTGTGCACACCACGTCAAAATAATAAACAATCCCCTCAGGGTAGAGGTACCTCTAGATTGGGTACCCCCAAAACCCTGGTACCTTGTTTAAGCGCATAGTAAAACAATGAACAATCCCCTCAAGGTAGAGGCATATCCAGCTTGGGTACCCCCAAAACCTTGGTACTTTGTTCAAGCGCATGGTAAAACAATTAACAATCCCATCAGAGTCGAGGCATGGTGACTCGACCCAATCTGGTGAGATTGGGTACCCTCAATACTCTGGTACCTTGTCCACACCATCGCAAACTCCTAGTCATGTATAGGTAGCCGTATTGTAATTCGTTTTATCATAAAAGGGAATATCAGTCAGCTATGTAGTAATTTTAGTCAGGTCATTTTGGTTAGTTTTAATAAATCTTGTTTAGGAACAAATTAATTAAAAAGAGAGAGGAGAGAGAGAGAGAAAGAGGCTTAATGATAAACAGAATCACAACTTTTAAGCACTATGACAGAGTTGTTAAAACTCGCTTCTAGAGAATGCAGCGCATAACTCTGGAAACTCCTGTGGCTCACTCGCCTCAAAACAGCACGCAGTACTCCTGCGGCTGACATCGTGGTCTTAACGTGGGATCCGTTTAATAACCACATTTCATAGCACAGCACCCTCCTTCACACACACAGGTGTCACATCGGCTTCTTCTGAATCCAACTTTCCCGCAACATGGTTGCTGACATGAAAATCTCATAAGGGTGTTGATTTTCATCTGAATGGGCGTCCTGCTGTTCCTTGAATTGCCACAGTGAGGTCCATCATACAGCTTCAAATCTTTGAGGCCAGCTTGCGCTCCCAGTGGCCTCAACATAGCCAATAAGTCCAACAACAACAAAAATGTAGTCACTGAATCCTTCTGTCACCTCCCGTTAATCTAATAACGACATCACGGGGCATCAACACGTAGAAATCCAGCAACTGCAATTTAAAGACCAAAGCACACATAGCCGGAAATAGGCATAAGTTAGCATTAGTAGTTAACTATTCCTCCAAATTCTCAGAGAAACAATGCATGGCAATACTGTAGTTTGACACATCTAACAACAGTGAACTAACATTTTGTTAATAATCTATGACACAATGCCATAAGGCAAGGGCACAGATAGTTGTCACTAGTTCTCGACAGTTAGCTCAGGATGTAAACTGCTGCAAAGAAAATATTACTAGAATCGTCATTGATTGGACTAGCGTCGTTTACTGGGCTATCCAATACTATAAAAATGCATAATACCAAAACTCCTTTAAAACAGGCCGTAGTTTAAACCTGGTTGGCTGCTTGCTTACTTTTAATATTTCAACTCGTTTGGGCTTCTCTGACTCTGACACATTCTCAAATAAATCAATTTCAATAAAGAGACCATAAGTAAACTCAAATGAAATATTTATTTTCCATACCCCAAACATGTGCTTAGCAGTCATTACATGTGTAGTGTCAACTTGTAGAAACTATAAGTAACTTTACCAACTGCATGCTTTAACAATAGTCACTTAACTACATGCCAATTTAAATCCTTGTGGTAGAAGAATGAAATCAAGTTTTATTTTTATATAGGACAGCATTGTTGGTAAACTAACCAAACTTAGTTTAAAATGAACTAAAATATTAAATTTATCCATTAATGACAATTCATTTCACAACACAAAAATGTATTAGTGACTAGACCAGTGGTTCTCAACCGGTGATATGCAGACCACTGGCGGTCCCCGAAAGCACTTGAAGTGATCTATGTGTTCACATGAACAGTACAGCCCTTTGTTGACTTTATTTGTCATAGTTCTCATTTCAAAACAGTTGGTGGTTTATGCCAAAAATAAATTTTGTCGGGCCCCACTGAAGGGTTAAGAACCATTGGGCTAGACCAAATTGCCTTATTCTCAAATTTAAACAACATTTGCAAGAAATGTCTAGTAAGGACACTTTCTAGCAGGATAATGCAAATGCCCATAGTCAGTAATAATCATTATTTAGAAATCACTTGTGGGTTTTAATATTGATCAACCTTTCAATATTACTATTCTTTTTTCATCAGTTGGTTAAAGCAAAAACAGTTGGTTGTTAGTGGCTCGTCAATACTTGTACGTTGTGAATCAAAATCAAATGTATGATCTGATCACTCACCTGTTTTTCTCTCGTCTATGACTAAACACATTAAATACTTCCTCACCATTTTATTGCTGTTAGACCATCTTACTTGTCATGTTTCCTATAACTGTATAACTCATGTACATAGAAGTCAACTTAGCTTCCTCTTTTTGTTTTATATATCCAAGCAGCTGTCAATCATATGATGCACTTATTAATTTCATCATGCATCATCATCCAATTCATCACCAGTATATTATCTTATCTGTGAACATAATACAAGCAAACACACACACACAAAACCTAAAGTAAGTCCTCAAACATGTCAACATCGCAAGCTGTCAAATTAAATCTTCGCAGTGAACCCGATCCTTGTCCTCCTCCTAGTGTTTGCCCCAGCTTTTGCCACGGTTGAATTGAGCCTGGCGTCTGCTTGGCAACCTAGGCCCATGAATTGGCGTAGGCAGTAGTTTTTATGAAAGCGACTGCAATCTGACCTTGTATGCTTGTTAAAGATCAGTGGTGTATTTGTCATAATGCTTGAGTGGCAATCGTCCATAGGCTCTGGTGTCTGCTTACTTATAGATGAAGATTACACATGTTTGCCACCATACTGATTACTGATGTAAGTGGCCTCAGTTTCACTTTGTAAGTCATAATTCTCTCAAGATCCATTAAGACTAGCATCTTAATTTGAACCTTATTGAAATGCTACTAGGGTCAATATCAACCTGAAAAACTGAACATTTGTAAGTAGTGAAGAAATCTCCGAATTTGATTATTGTGTAGAGTTGACTAATTCCTCAGAACAGACAAAAGAACCAAGATACAGAAATATCTAATACTGAAACTTATCAATGTCCTGGGTCTGCACTGCAGCCTTACATAAATTACATCCACGGGCTCTCTAATAATTATGACTTAATTTTTTAACTAAGTGTCTACTGCAATATTCATGTTTGAATAATGAATAAGAAGAGATTTCTCAATGTATCTGCACCATATCACTGAGCATGAACTGCTTGAATAGGAACATAGTGTAGGCAGCCCATACCCGCTGTGCTAAAGTACGGAAGCCATAAGATGACTTTGTTCAAATAGGAAAGCAACAATTACATTTTATCTTAGTTCACAAATAAAATATTGAATGAACAAGTGTTTATGAATCTAGGTACGAGTACTTTAGAGCATTTTCCTGTTTATTTATTTTGAATCATTTAAACTGTGAAAATGATTAATTACTCTTTAGCATAAATGTTCCCCACAATTGAGCGAAATGGTCACTGTAGGTGCTAGGCATGAATATCAAAACTGATCTTTATCAACGGTCTAATATGATGACATAACTCTCAGAATAGATCTTAAGTTTCAATAATATGAACTATGTTAGCTAGACAAAATGATTTCTAAGAGCATGTAGGTAAATAAATATCCACTTTGAAAATAAGCAACTGATTACTAGCATACTCTATTTACCTGATGAGTGGTGTACCTGTACCAATGATAAATACATTACTCCATACATTTACACTAATGTATTTGTTCACATACTCGTATAAGTTACCACTTGCTAGTAGGTACTAACAGTTCTTCATTCTATGAGAAACTCCACCGTCTCTCTTCCTGCGTTACTGGAGCGCTCGCGCCAAGATACACCTTGAAGAATGTTTGGCACGGCACTCTTCATATTTGCATTCGTAGTTTATTGAACTTCCAAGATAGCCACTTGATAACTGTTGATGGAACTAAGTCGACCAGGTGAGACACATCCATGGAGCTGCATACATTTAGTTGGTGACTGGCGACTGCTCACGCCGCCGTGGTGTCCTGGTTTCAATAGTAACTGCATAGCCTAGGTAGCAACGAAATGATATGTATCTCCAGCTCCGCTATTTGTTGTGGCTTCGAAGACTTCATCGGCACATCTCTGTAGTCTGTACTTAGATATCACCTGTAAATGCTGAAAACAAAATATTGCGAGCGCCTATCTGCGTCCGCGTAGGCTGTAGGCACACTAGGTACTAATGGTCGTTCTCGATACGTCCAGTCCAGCCTTTTTGATCTCTCCGTGAAACTTATTAACGTACGTGGACATTGCTTATTGCGGTACGTGTTTGTGATTGAAATTCACTAATTTACACTGAAGCTTTCTTGTTTCGGATTTAAACAATGAGAAATGATGCCGAAACAACGATAAACTATAACCAACGCGGTTTGTAGTACGGCATGCACTTTGTAGGCTATAAGGTGGTTTCCCACGTCTGATGTTGGAAATAAAACACTTCCAGATCAAACTTGGGTTCTATAATCAAAGGTTTTACAATAATATCAGGCAATCGGCTCGAATTAACTAATTTACAAGATAAAGCAATGTCCACCCACGCGTAGCGCCGTAAGGATAAGTGACAGTTCTCCCGTGTTCCCGCCTAAATTGACAGCTACTGTCAATGTCCCGCTTAAGGCGTGCTATACACTCTACATAGTAAAGATAGGTCTAGACAAATATCTAACAACATAATAAAAGCAATTGATTCGTTGAATGTGTTGTTAATATTTTTCTACAAAACTATTTTTTTTACTTCAAGTAATATACCTAATCCATAACTTTCAATAGAGACAGTATCTTAAATAAATAAAACTCATATGATTTTAGGGCAGTTTGAATCAATCTGCGGAAGGGCGGCACAGTCGTCAAACCCAAGCCATCTTGTAGCTGACTTGAAGTCTTTTTTTTAAACAACTACAACAGTGTTCGAAACCGAGTTACTAACGTGCACGTATCACATTTAATTGCTCGTATATTTTCATATTAAACAGCACGACAATACAATTTCGCTCATGTAATGCAAAGTTCTGGAATTTGAGAGAACTCTGTCCCGTTATTTGAAAACTAGAAAATGCTTGAAATGGAATTTAATTAAGAGCACAAGGTTTGAATAGTACCGTGTACCGTAATATACATGCTCAAACCCAAGACCATGATGTACTTGGATCACAACTTCTTCTTTAGACAAACGTACCTACCTACTGTACCTAGGACACTTCTTCCTGAAAAAGAAATAAAAAAAATATATTCTCAACAGTCATGTCCCTTCGCTTGTGTTATTCTTTGATGATTTATGGTATAGAAATAAAAAAAAGATAAACAATTTAATTTACTCATTAAATTCACGGCGAAAAATAATATTATTGTCATGAGTTTGTTTAGTCTAAACACTCTTTATAATTTCCTCTATTAACATGATTACAAAACGTTTCCTTTTCTCTTTCTACGGTGGAGTCAAATCAAATTAACTTTTATTTTCCAAATTGGAATTCCTTTCTATGGTTCGTCCTATCCTGTTTACAGTTGTAATAAAAGACGCTTAGTAGTTTATTACGCCATGGCTCAGTAAAACAGGGTGCCGTATTCTAATTTAAAAAGGCATAAATAATAAATTAAAAACACAACCTATCTAAAACATAACTCCAACACATACCAAATGATCAACCAAATATTGAAATTGTATTTGAGTTGCATCGGAATCATTTTCAAGCAAATTTTGATATTTCCGATTCAGTCGTTTAGACGCTAGCTGTATTGCGTTGTTAATGCTTTGGAGTTGTATTGAAGTTGGATCTTGACTAAACTTGTTTTAAGGTCAGAATACGGCCCAGGTGTTGTATTCCAATTTAAAAAGATATAAACAATACATTAAAAACACAACCTATTTAAAACTTAACTCCAAAACACAACAAATTGACAACCAATACTGAAGTTATAACGGAGTTGCATCGGAATAATTTTAAAGCAGATTTTGATATTTCTGATTCAGCCGTTTAGGCGCAAGCTGTATTACCTAGTTACGGGGCTGTCAACAGCTAAAATCCCTCCCTATCTTCTTCAGAGCGAGTGAAAGAGAAACACTATGTTACGATTAGTATGGAAGCTTATTGCAAATTTTGCAAAAATATGAATAAAAAAAAAAACTATGCATTAATTAAGGAATATAAAAGAACGAAGTTTTTAGTATTGTGGAATTTTATCCTTAGTAACAAACGTAAAAGTCAAGAAACTAAAGACCAGGGCCCGGAATTAGGTGAGCTAAAATACCTAAAGTTCGCGAGAGGACATAATATAGAGTGGTTACAACCGGATGAAAATAATATTTTATTTGGATTCCGGGTATTCGATATTCATCCGGGCACTGCAAGTAATAGTCGTAATGATGAAAAATGGTTACATTGTAGCCATAAAGTTAACATTATAATAATAAATGTGTAGGGAAACCCATATTATTCGTCTTACAACGACTTCTTATCTTATCTTATACATACCTTCTTTTGTCTAGCTTTTTTTTACTAAAAACTAACATTAAACATGCTGCACTGTAAACAAAACATATCACGTTCAATATTACGAAAAGTCCCCGAATAAACATCGAATACCCGGAATCCAAATAAAATATTATTTTCATCCGGTTGTAACCACTCTATATTATGTCCTCTCGCGAACTTTAGGTATTTTAGCTCACCTAATTCCGGGCCCTGCTAAAGACATACAACTGTTTAAAGCTAATTTTAAGATGTAACTTTGGAATTATTTTCTATCGAGCCGATTTCGTCGAGTCGTGTATCGGTATTAACGAAATTCTTCCAAATATAACGAATATTAACATATTTTTTTTTACTTCCTCAAAACAAGTAGATATAGCTAAAAAACTGTTTGAGTAAAGTCAATTTGAAGGTCATCGGGTGTTGTCAGTCTCTTAATGTATTGGAGTTGTACCGTATCTAAACGTGTTTTAAATTTAGGATTTAAATACACGTATGTTTGAATCACTAAAAGAGCAACAATGTTATGACTTAATTAAGTAGTAGGTTGTGGATTGAGAACCCATGTCAAAACACAAGATATTTTTTTGTAAGTATAAGTACCATGGCCGCGATTCGAAAAATAAACACACACACTGGAAAGACACAGCTCTAACCCAACTCAACCCAACTCAACTCAACGCTATAACGACATTGACATTTGCTATTCGAACAGATATTCATTCAACATTGGTATCACATTGGTCTCACATTGGTCACACATTGGTCGCACATTGTAGCAATGTTGTACCAATGTGCGACCAATGTGAGACCAATGTGAGACCAATGTGATACCAATGTTGAATGAATATCTGTTCGAATAGCAAATGTCAATGTCGTTATAGCGTTGAGTTGAGTTGGGTTGGAGCTGTGTCTGTCCAGTGTGTATGTTTAGTTTTCGAATCGCGGCCCATCTCTTATAAAATATATATATTCGTGCGCAAACGGACCTTATGTAAAAAATATATACCTAAAAAAAATAAACCCTATTCCAATTATAAGTAGTATTAATGCACCAATTAGGTCACTATAGGTAGTAAATAGTAGGTAGGTACTCCCTAGGTAGACTGCCGCTGAAGATTAAGTTTCTAATTAGATGAACTTTGAGTGTTCAGTTAAAGTTTAGTTTAGTTAAGTTTGCAACTGGATTAAATTTGATCCAACAACTCCAACTTATTAAGTAACTATAAATTGTCAATTTGTCAGTAAGAGTATCAAATGAATTTTCTAAGGCCATTCTCCATTATTAGTAGGTACGAGTATTATTACATTGTGTGCCAAAGCTAGGCTTACTCTCATCATATTTATTCTGTACTTTTTATATGAAATGGATTTCTCCCTTTGTACACAGCAGTGACGACGCTTTACACTTTTTTATTGAATAAAATAAAAAATTGTCAACGTTGTTCGGTAGAGACCTTGTATGTAAGATGATAGCCCCCCTACAAACAAACACGTGGTGACCGAGCCACGGTGGACCATGGTTAGTATGTTAAGTGCACAACCTCAAATTTTGATTCACAAGTATAAAATTTGGCACAGTTGTTTCTTGTCCCCAGACAAGCTGATTAAGATCGGTACCCCAAGGTACCCCCCTTCTAGCACCGCGGAGGGGGGGTTAAAATACCACTCCACCCGGCTTCATTCAAAAAATTCTAACTGTTCACGTTTAGCTAATAGGTCAAGTTTGGTATCAATTTCGGATAAAACGACCACGTAGAATTCGTTTCTGGTATTAAAAAATGCAATTTACTGAGTAATATGTAAAAAAAAAAACAACGAAAATCGAAAATCTCAACTAAATTTTTCATATTCCAGTCATCATATATATTAATTTGCTCGTTATTTTCATACACAAAAAATACAATATGAAAGTGTATTTTATGTAGATCAAAAAAAATATAATATTTGAGACCCTTTACTAACAGTAAATGGCATTTTAAAAAAAATGGCGTCGAGTGTCGTGAAATTATTTTTACTGCCATCGGCATCCGCGGTGAAAATATCCAAATAATGCACTGTGGATAGGTACCATGTAAACTTGTTATTTATTGAAATCTATTATTTATATAACAAAGATAAAAACCGTACCTGAAGGAATGTGGCATTCCGTCAGAAAACGGACTTTTAGTATAGGATTTGAGTGCGCAACCTTTTTTACTTGTGCTAAAATAAGACAATTTATAATAAGAATAAAAAACCGTTACTTATTTAAGTGTAAGAAATGTGGACTTCTGTGAAAAAGGTAACGTAGAAAGATTGGTGCTTATATTTGTATAATAGTATTGCTTAGCGTCAGTAATTATATATTTTCCGCGAATTCTCAATAAACGCATTCTTCTTCTTGGTCGCATCCATCATGACGGATGATCGTATTTGGTGGGTATTGTTCGGGCACGATTGGCACAAACACACTCTCGCCATCGATTTCGGTCCATCGCTTTCCTTACCACATCGTAGAACTTCTGAGAGGGTTCCTCACCTTTGAGTTGGTCAGTTCATCATGCTGGTGAACGGCCCCGTGACCTATTGCCTTCAGTATTGCCAACAACGATTAATCTTTCCAAACTTTCGTCCTCGCTTCTCATTATATGGCCAAAGTAACTTCAGAAGACGTTCACAGATTGTCGACAGTCACACTTTAACAAGAAACGCAAAATAAAGCATAAAAATAATAAGAGACTTGACTACAATTTAATTATTTAATTATACATTTTGTGTTTCATCATAGTGCCCTCCACAAAGACATACGAGTAGCTGGGTACATTTTTTTAATGTACACTACGCGTAGTAAATGGTGATACATTATGTTGGTGGTATATTCTCCAGCTGACGATCTTTTTTCGTAAATAAGTATTTCCGGCATTAGGCCACTTTACATGGCATTTCTTGACCTGCAAAAGGCTTTCGATTGCATCCCTCGTCAGATGATCTGGTGGGCACTAAAGGTGAAGGACGTGCCACAAGTCTATGTTGACATTATCCGGGATATGTACCGTAACTCGGTTTCACTAGTGAGGACCGCTGTTGGCGACACTAAACCCCTCCCGATCACAGTTGGCGTGCACCAAGGCTCGGCCCTTAGTCCTTTTCTGTTTAGTGTTGTGCTTGATGCTGTTACGGCGGAAATCCAGGGCCCGCCGCCGTGGCTGCTCATGTATGCAGATGACATTGCACTGACGGACGAGGACAAACAGGAACTAGAGCGCAAGGTGAACCTATGGAAGGGATCGCTAGAGAACGGTGGTCTAAAGCTAAATGTCTCGAAGACCGAATACATGGCCTGCGGAAGTACTGATCCCGTTCCTATCAAAATAGGGAACGAACTTGCCGTGAAAATGGACAAGTTTAAGTACCTGGGATCCGTACTGCATGAGCCCGGGTCCATTGATCACGACATCCGAGCCCGAACCAGCGCAGCTTGGTTTAAATAGCGAGAGGTCACAGGAGTCATCTGCGATCGCAGAATTCCGCTAAGACTGAAGGGGATAGTGTACAAATGCATCATCCGACCGGTCTTAATATACGGAAGCGAGACGTGGCCGGTTTGTGGAAGGCATATTCAGGAGCTTTGCGTTATAGAAATGAAGATGCTGCGGTGGATGTGCGACGTTACACGTGCTGATCGCATTCGTAATGAGTGCATACGCGGCAGCCTCGCAGTTCGTGACCTAGCGGAGAAGCTCCAAGAATGTCACCTTCGTTGGTTCGGTCACATCTCTCGCAGGCCACCAGACTACATAGGGATCATATGCCTTGATCTAGCCCTGGACAGCCCTCGATGCGCTCGCGGAAGACCAAAGAAGCGCTAGCTGAACGTCGTGGAGGCCGACATGAGTGAAAACGGGCTCGTAAAAGCAGATGCCCAGGACCGCGCAAAGTGGTGGAAAGCGAGCAGGAAAGCGGACCCTGGCAATAGCCGGGATAACGCTAGGTAGAAGAAGAAGAAGAAGTACTTCCGGCATTCATTTAGTGTTGAGCAGAGACTCGGCCTGCAATAATATGAGTAAATTAAAAACGTTTAAATTTCAACATGTAGTCGTAACTTGAACTCTTCAATAGGTCGCTTACTTCAACTACACAATTTTATCGCATGCCACTGTATTAGGTAAGAGTATTTTGTTATAATAGCCATACATTATTTTATAGTTTATACATCCCGCAAACTAAACTCTATTTTGTTTCTATGCGGCCCTGACAAAGCGTCAGTCTTGCCCGTGTTTCATGCCTTCACTGGATGCGACACAGTATCCTTATTTAATGGAAGAGGTAAGAAAAGTGCCTTTGAAGCTCGGAACGCCTTTAACCCGCGGCCACACAAGATTTTAAGCTACTTCAAGATGGAGCAATAGCAGAAGCCGATAGCATTCTCCAAAAATATATGATGATTTTGTACGATAGGTAAGCGACTTATTGTAGATATATAATGACTGACGCTAAGCAATACGTTACCTTTTTAACAGAAGTCCACATTTCTTAAATTTAATTAAGTAACGGTTTTTTATTCTTATTATAAATTGGCTTATTTTAGCACAAGGAAAAGAGGTTGCGCACTCAAATCCTATACTAAAAGTCCCTTTTCTAATGGAATGCCACATTCCTTCAGGTACGGTTTTTATATAATCGATATCAATAAATAACAAGTTTACATGTTACCTATCTACAGTGCGTTATTTGGATATTTTGATCGCAGATGCCGACGGCGGTAATAGTACATTACTGCAGAGACCAGTAAGTAAGCTTTCCTGGCTGAGTATTTAGTAGCCGTCCGAGTCGAAGACGAGGACGGCTACAATACGAAGCCAGGTAAGCTGATTACGGTCGAAGCATGTATAGTGCTTTTCTCAAACATGTAAGGAAATAAAATTACTTGTTTAGTGCTTCAGTTACTGGCTGAGTGATTTAATGTTGTATGAAAATCCTTTACGTACGTCGCGCTGAACCTGCCTTGGAATAGAGTCCCTACTGGTCTCTAATTACTAACGTAACAGGAACATTTCCGAGCATGTTTGAGGAAAAATAATTTCACGACGCACGACGCAATTTTTTTTAATGCCATTTACTGTTAGTAATGGTTATTAAATGTTATATTTTTTTAATCTACATGAAATATGCTTTAATATTGTATTTTTAGTGTATGAAAAACACTAGCAAATTAATATTTTAGATGACTGGAATATAAAAGATGTAGTTGAAATTTTCCATTATTATATATATTTTTAATATTACTGAGTAAATTGCATTTTTTAATACCAGAAACGATTTACATGGTCGTTTTATCCGAAATTGATACCAAACTTGACCTATTAGCTAAACGTGAACAGTTAAAATTTTTTGCCGGGTGGAGTGGTATTTTAACCCCCCCTCCCTGGCGCCAGAAGGGGGGGTACCTTGGGGTACCGATCTTAATCAGCTTGTCTAGGGACAAGAAACAACTGTGCCAAATTTTATACTTGTGCATCAAAATTTGAGGTTCGACGTTTTTATGTCGCTAAACAACCCCACTAGGTCGTTAGGTAGGCTATGAAAGATATCAAAAGTATTGATTAATAAAGTAACTCGAGGATAATTAAAATTGGTCACCTTGTATTGCTGGAAGTGCCCCGTTTTAATTGTCCTTAAGTTTACTTAATGTTTAATATTACATATGTAGGGAAACTTGTATTTTTATTGTAATTGCTTATTTGAACACAATTCCTTTTTCCTTAGACAATAACAAAATAAAGTATTCCTAAATATCTTCGAGTGTAAAAATGTGACTTATTAAGTTATTATACTAACTGTAAGAGTAAAGCTATGGAATGATATCTATTCAAATTTAAAACCGTTGAGCGTTAACAAATTCCCATATTAAAGCTGTTACATTTTTCAGCACGCTACCGGAATGGGCCAGACTGGAACAAAATCCGTTTTATTGCTATCTCTTCTACATGGCTTCCTCTTCCTCATCGGTACGTATGTGTGACGCTAGCATTACCCTGAATAATCATGAATTATGAGTGTTATCGGTATGTGGGTAACCATTGCGATGGAGCGGGTCTAGGGGCTGTGAGGGTGTGATAATATCAGTCTTTTGTTTGTACTCCGAGACGTTATACAGATAATTCTGAGAATTTATCTTGCAATAATAATTAATACGTCATTGAACATTATCACTTTGTACTTGGTTTGTTGCATTTTTGAACGACGGTTTTAATCAATTTATATTATATGTATAGATGTCATATACACAGAAATAAGTGACCTATGCCTCCGGTGACCAGGGCTTAAAAATAAACAATACAAAATATTGATTAAAAATTACTTGATTTCTTCGTGGTGGTGTACTCGTAATTACTTTTTACGAAAAATGAATTAGTGAGCCACCTATTCATTAGTATCGATTAAGATTGTTGATGAATTGCTGAATTGTATTAAACCCTAATTGTTTTTTTAACCGGCTATCATTATTGTTTTTAAGTTGATGTAAGTTTAAAATCAAAAGCAATTTATAAAAAAATATATTTTGTAATATTATTAGCTATAAATCTCCGTTAAATAAACAAAGTCAGTCTTTTTAATAGAATGTTGGTAAGTATATACTAATTACGTAGATAAAATTATAAAACTAAGTATATTAAATATATAAAAGGTATAACCTTAAGTCTGCTTAAGAGTCCGGTAATTTTTTTTTTCGGTTTCGCTCAACTTTTCGATACTATTTTACATTAACTAATAAGACGACTTTTAGTTTGTATACATATTTTGAAAGATACTTAGTTTTTTTTTTTTTTTTTTTTTTTATACTACGACGGTGGCAAACAAGCATACGGCCTGCCTGATGGTAAGCAGCTACCGTAACCTATGGACGCCTGTAACTCCACAGGAGTCACATGCGCGTTGCCGACCCTTTACAAAAAGAAGGATTCACTGTGTTGACGGCTAAAGGAACAAGAGGATCCCTCATCGTCAACACACTGGGTCCTCTTTGAGCTCTTTGGCAACCTTACTCACCAGCAGGAACACAACACTATGAGTAGGGTCTAGTGCTATTTGGCTGTGGTTTTCTGTAAGGTGGAGGTACTTCCCCAGTCGGGCTCTGCTCCAGATTTGAGCGAGATGACATTCACTGAACGTGCCCTACCACACTAAGCGAGATGCCATTCGCAGTGCCCATACCTCTCTTTTTGGCATAGTTTAAGGACATACCCAAGTCCGGACGTAGTTTAAGGACATACCCCGGGTCCGGTTCCTTTTTAAACTATAAAGGTGGAAGACTTTTTTGATTTTATGTTTCATTTATAAATAATTCACCTTAATCTAACAGCTGTTTCGCGATTTTTGCTTAGAGAGGTGAAAACAGTAAGATTTTTATTGTTTAACATGATGTTAAACTAGTATGTAAAATATATAAAAACGTAGTAAAATGAGTCGCTTAAGGAATAAGTAGAACAGTTTTTTCATTTTCATACATATTTTTTAAGCAAGAGTATGTTTACGTAGAACGATTTTAGGACATTTGCCGAAGTTTAGGTGGTATTTATGGGAATGTATAAAAGTATTTCAAAAAAATAAAATGCAGAAATAAACTTGGTTTCATGTTTTAATCTGATGATATAAAACATATTGAAGGGCATAACAAATTATACTAAAAAATCAAGCGACTACATTGCACGAATCAACGTCTTCTCTAAACAAGCTCTGCAAGAATTGAGTTTTCGGGTATTAAATAATAAAAAAAATATACCAAAAGTATTTTTAGGGTTCCGTACCTCGAAAGGAAAAAACGGAACCCTTATAGGATCACTTTGTTGTCCGTCTGTCTGTCTGTCTGTCTGTCTGTCAAGACCATTTTTCTCAGGAACGCGTGGAGGTATCAAGCTAAAATTTATATCAAGTACTCAGGCATATTGTCCATTGGAGCTGTAAAAAAATCTAACTTAAAAGCCAACGCAATCAAAAGACACAGTCGTTTATGCTGCAAATTTTAGAGTTTCGGCACTCGCAAAACCTATGGGGTACTTCCCGTGAACTCAGAAACTTGAAATTTGGCACGAAGCAACGTCATATAGCATAGACAAAGGAAAAATTACAAAAAGTAGACATTTTTAGTAAAATCATACAAAAACATATTTTTTTAAATTTTTAACTTACTACCTTTTCCTTCGTAAACGCGTGGATGTATTAAATTGAAATTCATGTCAAATACTCAGGGCTATAGGACCTTTCAGATGTAGCAAAACCAAACTTTTATATCAACGCAATCAAAAGAAACAGCAATTTAAGTCGCATATTTTAAAACTGAGTACTCGCAAGAAACTCAAAACCTAAAGGGTACTTCCCGTAAACTCAGAAACTTGAAACTTGGCACGAAGAAACTTCATATAGCACAGACAAAGGAAAAATTACGAAAAGTAGACATTTTTAGTAAAATCATACAATTTTTTTTTTCAATTTTAAACTTACTACCTTTTTCCTCGTAAACGCGTAGAGGTATTAAATTGAAATTCATATCAAATACTCAGGTCTATAATACCTTTAAGTTGTAAAGGTCTGTACGGAACCCTCGGTGCGCGAGTCCGACTCGCACTTGGCCGGTATTTTTTTTACAATAACAAGCCTTCGTAATATCTTATCAAATACAATTCATGTGCGTTATTTCATTATTAGCGAATTTTGTTCAAATAGTTACCGGACTCTTAATATTGTTGCTACCGAATTATTTATTAGCCCTAAGTGGGACTATTTTGGTACTGTATATAATAACCTTTAATCTGAGATGTTCTACGTTTGGGCGTATATAATTAAATTGTTCTTAGACTATTCAAATTAAAAAAAATATTCTTCGTGAAAATAGTTACCTACATATATAGATACTCTTGTTTTGTCTAACTTGAAATATACGCTATAGTCATGACATCACCAATAGAGCCAATCGAACGTTTCAGACGCAAGAACATCAAAAGGGAAAATATTTGTACTATGAAACGAAAGAAAATCCTAAACGTAAAAGTACATTATTAACTGTTAACCCGGGCAATAAAGGCGTTCTTTCTTGCTCCGTTGCCAAATAAATGTACGCTAACAGTTCGCCTACGTAAAATGACGTTCGTCCTCGTAAATCATAAATACGGGATTCTTTGTATACTTCTTGCTATGTATAAGTATATATATTTATTCATACTCGGTCCGCTGCTTTTGAATGACTGGGGTGAAGCAGGCTGTATCATAAGATGCGATGTAGTAGATGGCTTTTGTCTCTTGAAAGGCCGCCTTCAAAGTGAGCCATTAATTTTTAAAAGAGGCGGTTTTAGTTTTGGGTTATTACGAGCTATGCGAATTTAAGCCTTGGCGTGATGTGATATGTATGTTGTTTAATGTACGCTGTTAATTCACAACGACGATAAAATATTTGATGATCGCCTTAATACCGGCTTAGAGTTTATTTTATAGTAAGGATAATAAATAATAATAATAAATACTCTTTATTGCACACCTCATACAGTTACAAGCACAAATTTTACAATTAGATAAATTTAGGTAGAGGTAACAACAGGCGGTCTTATCGCTAATGAGCGATTTCTTCCAGACAACCTTTTGGATGGAAGGATGTTATTTTCATTATCATTTCATATTGCTAATATGTTGATGAACTTATATAGATGTCATTTACATAGAAAAAAGTGACTTAGGCCTCCGGTGCATAGGTCTGGGATCGAACCAGCGTCTTCTGAATTCGCGTCAGACGCCCTAACTACCCGGCTACCCGGGTCACACCGGCACCGGTCGAATTTTTCCGTGTTTATAAGTGATATTTTATGAAAGTGTAGGTTGTAAATAATCAGCATTCTTTATATTATATCCAACAGCTGGCTCTGGCACAGATGCTCCGACAGAAAATACTACAGTGGATATATCTTCTCAACGCTTCCGCGCAGAGTTTCTTCAAGAATGGCAAGGATCTGCTGGTTCTCCTTACTTCGATGCTAGCACTCCCAGAAACATAACTGGACTAGTCGGACATCCCGTCCGGTTATTGTGCCGGGTCAAAAATTTGCAGAACAGGACCGTAAGTAACACATTCGTAAAATATTGAGCCATACTGGTGGTCTATAGTGCAACTAACATGCTTTTTAAGTCGCTTGTTATGTGCCGTGGTGTCAAAGCACCCCAGCAGAGTTGCGTTAGGACCCATCATAAAAAGCAGCTTTACTAGTAAAACGTTCAAAACGGCCAGTTTGGTAACTATGATAATATACAGTTAGGTGCATAACTGAACCAATGTGCATCACTTTGACATGTTTCTTTCATTATTTCAGAAGAGGCTAGTTATTAAGTTACTATTTTATTATTAATTGGTAACAACGCTAATAAACTTACTGACCTATTATGTTATTGTAGATAAAAATAAACATTTTCTCTATTAGATAATATTTGGTACTGACTCAGTTTTGCACCGACATCGTTAAATGAAGATAAGTCTTATCAATTATGAAAAAAATAAAAACTTTCAGGTTATATTTGTTCGTCTCGGTGTCAGCTATGTATCCATATGAAAGCCAATTTCGATTCATTGCATTCACAATCTTGATTTTTTTATTCGTCCATGATTTTGAACCAAAAACCGTTAAACTACATTTTTTTTATTTAACCCGATATTGATATTTTTCTTTTACACAACCAGGTAAGACAATTAGTTGAAATAGTACATTATATGCTCTTTAAAATGAGGTGTATGACTTTTATATCACTCACGTATTTTTATGGTTATCTCAGAATGAAGTCCGCTACAAAAATTAACTAACGAGAAAGTTGTTCGGCCATTTGCCTTGACTCAGTTTTGCACCTGACAATACATTGCCAGTAACTAATTACAAAAATAAGCCTGATTTAAATGTTTGATAACTAAAATAAGGGTCGTGGAATTCCTTACTTTAAATGAGTTACTGAATTAGGAATGCCTAAGAAAAAATGAAATAATGGGAAAAATAAATTAGGTGAAATTTCACAGTTTTCGGTATGAAATTGAGAAAAATGTATAAGTCGGAAGAAAATAATTTGTGAAGCAGTTTTGTAGCGGTACCCAAGGATTAATATTTTACGTTTAGAACTTTTATGTAACTTTGATTGTTATCAAATTATTTACATTTTACTAAGGTACTAATTTTGACTCAGTTATGCACCTAACTGTATATATATATACATATATGCAAAATGATAGTTGAACCTCATTCATTATTTTGACAAAAACCGGACTTAATCGCGTACACTTACTTTTATTATTATCCTGACGTTTCAAGCGTGTCGTGTAGCTTAAACAAAAAAAAAGTAATAGAAGTATATGTATGTTTTTCAATTTTTAATAAATGCTTGTGTAAGTAATCTACAGATTAAAGGATACGCTCGATAAAAAGAAATAAAAAAAAAACATAATAATAATAATAAAAAAAAATAATAAAAAAAAATGACGCAGTCAAAGTCAGTCGTGTTTTTTCTGATTTCCGACAATTTTTGATAAATTATGTTTTTACGGGCATTTTTACATCAATTTTGATACGATTATTTGCGGAAAAGTTGCCCGCAACCTCAAGAACTGATACAGAAGGGCGTATATAACCGCAAATATGGCTAAAATGTAAATGGAATCCTGGACATTAAATGTCAAGTGAAGCAAAAAGGAAATGATTACTAGGAGTAAAACACGACAGCAGCAAGCGTCCCCACCAAACGCACACCCACCATCCTCGCCCGCCTCGTCAGTCTCCTCGCCATCGTCGTCGGGCGATAAGTTCGCTACTGCCCCCGACACCAGCGAGTCGAGCGACGAGTGCGGGCCGCCGCCGCCGCCGCCACGACCACCTGCGCGACGGGGACGGCCACCGCTGCCGGCACGCTTGGGGCTTGCGGGACATCCTGCCCCGCCCAGGGCCCCCGCTGCCGGTGGTATAGTGCGTCGCATGCAATGGACTTCATCCATTAATGAGAACGTCATGCGCGCCTATTATGGGGCTACAGAGGGGGGAACTAATCTGTGCGCGTATCGTGACCGGATACTTCCTCTGTTTCAGCTCCTTGAACCAACCATCAAAGTGACTGCGCAACGACTATCGGATCAGGTCCGAGTCATCCAGCGGGATAAACGATTGGATGACTCGACACTTGATCGGCTCCGCCTGGAGGCTCTCTCTGCTCGCGCGGCCTCCATATCGACGCGGGATCCGCCCGCCACGTCGCCGGATCCGATGCCTGCACCCGGCCTGGCATCGGGGGCGCCGCGGGTTGATCCCAGTGTCGATGAGGAGGAGATCGCGAATCAGAGTGTGAGTAGTACAGCCAATGAGCAACTGAGGAGGACTTTGGAAGAGGTAGTTACGCAGTATCGCTCCACAAACATCCCTAGGCCACGATTACCACGCTTGCCTATGAATAGACGCAATCTAGCGCTAATGGGAGCCCTAAATGATTTGTTAGATCCATTCCTGCGGACTAGTAAAGACTTAGATGATACGCACTCGATCATGTACTGCGGGGCCATCGCGGCGTGCCGTGTTGCTCGAGTCAAGTTTCCGGACGCTGAACGTGCACCTAGGACCGCCGGGGGTGTCCCCGCATGGCAGGTGCGGATCGAGCGTCGTATCAACTCATTTAGGACTCTCATTGCAAAGCTGATCTGCTTCAGGGGGGGCAATAACCGCCCCCGAGTAATGCGTTTTGTGCACCAGGCGTTCGCGGGGACGGATATCGAGCCTCGCGACTACATGGCCAATATCATAGAGCGCATCGACTTTCTGAAGCAGAAAGTTTATGCATGGGCAAGCCGTATTCGCCGTTACAGAGAGCGTGTGGACCGATTCAAGCAGAATCGTCTTTTCCAAAGTGACCAAAGGAAGGTATACCGAAGGTGGGAGGAAACCGACCCCCGTGTGTCCGACATGCGACTGCCGGATGCTACTGCCATGACTGATTTCTGGCGTAGCATCTGGTCGGCGCCCGTTGAACACACGGAGGGCGAGTGGATGAGTGTTGTTGAACGAGGGTGCGAATCCATCGAACCAATGGGGACTATCACCATCAGCCCCGACGACGTAAGTTGTGCAATCCGTACGGCCCAGAACTGGAAAAGTCCTGGCCCGGATGGGTTGCACAACTTCTGGCTAAAATGGTTTCGGTGCTCGCACTCGCGGCTGGCAACGCAATTTCAACAAGCCCTTGAACTTGGCTCCCTCCCGCCTTCCTTAACAACTGGTGTAACCTTCCTGCTCTATAAGTCCGGTAGTACCACGGAAGCGAAGAACTACCGACCCATCACGTGCTTGCCTACGCTCTACAAGCTTCTTACATCCATTTTGAGAGCAAAAATAAACGCGCACATGGTCGCAAACAACATTTTGGTCTCCGCTCAAAATGGATGTAGGGTTGGGTCCCGTGGTACTAAAGAGCTCCTCCTCATAAACATGACCATTTGCCAACGAGTCCGGCGGAACAGGGGGGCCCTCTCGGCCGCTTGGATTGACTACAAGAAGGCCTATGATTCGGTGCCTCATTCATGGCTGAGGAGGATCTTGGAGCTGTATAAAATTGATGCAGCTTTAAGATCCTTCCTTGGCGCGTGTATGAGGCAGTGGACCACAGTCCTTCGTCAACCAGGAGGGGGGGATGACCCCCCTGGCCCGCAGGACTTTATAAGGATCGAGCGAGGAATATTTCAGGGCGACAGTCTGAGTCCCCTGTGGTTCTGCCTAGCTCTAAATTCGCTCAGCAATCTGCTAAAGGATTCGGGGCTAGGTTGCCGGCTTCGGAGAGAGGGTGAAGTCATATCTCACCTCCTGTACATGGACGATCTCAAATTATTTGCACCAAATAACCAAGACTTGTTGGAACTACTGAAGACCACTGAAGTGTTCAGTAGTTCCATCAAGATGGAGTTTGGTGTTGATAAATGTGCGGTTATGCATGTACACCGGGGGAAAGTAGTAAATTCAACAAATCTACATCTTTCTGAGACAATGACGTTCAGATCTATCTCTGAATCAGAAACCTACAAATACTTTGGTATGTCACAGTCTTTGGGCATTGAGGATGTGGGTATTAAACAGGCGTTGAAGGAGCGCTTCTTCGGTCGGCTGACAAAAGTACTTAGTAGTCTTCTGTCAGGTGGCAACAAGGTGCGCGCCTTCAATGCCTGGGTAATGCCCCTACTCACATACTCCTTTAGCATACTAAGGTGGACACAGACTGAGCTGGATGCCCTGGATCGGAGAGTCCGTCTATTGCTCACCACACACCGTATGCTTCACCCACGCTCGTCTGTTATGAGATTGTACATCCCACGGAAGTATGGAGGTCGCGGCTTTTTAAACGCCAAAAATCTCCACAACCGTGAGGTGTACAATCTCAGGAATTATTTCCTTAACAACAATTGTGGGATGCATCGTGATGTGGTGGCAGTAGATAAGGGTCTCACGCCGCTCTCCTTGGCAAACGAGAACTGGCGCAAACCTGTGGTGCTAAGCACCGAGGATCGCAGGGCGGTATGGAAGAGCAAGGAGCTACACGGGCGGTTCTACAGTGCCCTCACGGGACCCGACGTAGACCTGCTCGCGTCGGTGAACTGGTTACGATTCGGGGACCTCTTCGGAGAAACCGAAGGTTTTGCCTGTGCAATTGCGGACGAAGTTATCATGACGAATAACTACCGGAAATATATCCTGAAGGACGGTACGGTCGACATTTGTCGGGCATGCCGCCGTCCCGGAGAGTCACTCAGGCATATCATTTCCGGTTGTTCTCATCTTGCTAACGGCGAGTATTTGCACAGACATAACATCGTAGCCAGGATTATACACCAGCAGCTTGCTCTCCTATACGGTCTTGTGGACCACGAAGTGCCGTACTACAAGTACACACCTGCGCCAGTTCTCGAAAATGGTCGTGCCACGCTCTATTGGGATCGATCTATTATTACGGACAGGACTATTGTAGCCAATAAGCCTGATATCGTGGTAATAGATCGACCGCAACGCCGGGCCATGCTCATCGACATCACCGTCCCATGTGACGAGAACCTCGTGAAGGCCGAGAAGGACAAGTCCAGCAAGTACCTAGACTTGGCTCACGAGGTAACCGCCATGTGGGAGGTCGATTCGGCGATCATTGTGCCGATAGTTGTCTCTGCGAACGGTCTCATAGCGAAGAGTCTCGACTAACATCTTGAGAGACTTTCGCTACGGGGTTGTGGTTGGATTAGGGGTCAGATTCAGAAGGCGGTAATCTTGGACACGGCGCGCATAGTCCGAAGGTTCCTCACTCTGCGGCCCTAACCACCGGCAGCCTGGGCCCTGCTCCGTTGCCGGCGGCACCCTAGTTTAGGTTTTTTATAATGCTTTTATTGTTTTTATATGTCTTAGATGTATTTTTATATTTTACTTTTATAAAAATATTGTAAAAACCCTAAACTAAGAAGAAAAATAAATAAAGAGAATAATAATAATAATAAATACTCTTTATTGCACACCTCATACAGTTACAAGCACAAATTATACAATTAGATAAATTTAGGTAGAGGTAACAACAGGCGGTCTTATCGCTAATGAGCGATTTCTTCCAGGCGACCTTTGGGTAGTGGAGACTAGAGAAAAACAATAAGCAGTAGGTGGTGCATAGAAACAAAAGAGACGAAATAGATAACACAGCACATTCATATGAATATACATACTTAAATAAATACTAAATAAACATACATATACGTACATATATACATATATAATACACACAGTAAGAACAACAGTGTCAACTTAAAAACCTAAGGAAGAGATAAATAGTATTCCTTAAGTTGCGATTTAAAGCTACAATAGATTGCGCGCGTTTTAAGTTGAGAGGGAGAGAATTCCACAAACGAACGGCCTGGAACGTAAATGAGCAATTATAAAATTTGGAAGATGAAGATGGCACTTTTAGGAGCAATTTTTGAGAGGATCTAATAGAATTAAGATAAGAGGAACGCTCTTTGAGGTAGCGGGGAGTTGCAGGGTTAAAAAGTATAGAAAAGAGTAAAGAAAGTATGTGAGAGTTACGGCGGTGACGGATAGGGAGCCATTTGAGTTCAGAACGAAAACTAGAAACATGGTCGAATTTGCGTAATCCGAAAATGAACCGAATGCAGGCATTTTGAATACGCTCAAGCTTATTAAGTTGCTCCTCGGTTAGGTCTAAATATAGGAGATATCTGCATAATCAATTTGTGTGTTTTAACATTTTCTTCTTGTGTATTAACAATTTACGAGGTTTTTGTTTCCAAACACTTGCCCTTCAGGATATCAATCAGGGCTAAGAGAGGAACCAGTAATCTTATTTGCGGATTTGGATCAAGTTGGTTGACCCTCCTCTAAATTTCCGTTGCATCGTTCTTTTTGTTTGGCTCGCTTTTAACCTGACCAAGCTTATTTGGCATCTATCGGTATAAAAGGTACTTTGATATCATTCCGTCATTCCAAACTTAACCTAATAGAAGAGAGAACCGGATATTTTTTGCTGGTAAAATTTTACCAATTCTTAGAATCTCATGAGGAAACGCTTAATTGAATAATGTATAACTGTTTTATCACCTGAAATTAAGCATCTCAATTGGGTGATTTTACTATACGATGTAAGTACATAATAAATATGTTTAAAATTAAATGAAATTTGTTAAGATTACCACGGAAATTAATGCAAGAATATAATTAGAATGTTTGTTACCTCGATATTTAAATAATTCCGAAGTTTAATAAGTTTATTTTTATAACCATGTAATAAGGCAAGGTATAATATAAAAATGTCATAATTACACGAAAACTGTAAATTTAGGCAAATTATAATAGGTATACTAAATACACATAAGTATGTATCTGTACGAGTATAACCAAATATTGAATCCATCTTTGCGTCAATTGAGTCCGAGGATAGACAGATAGATAGACTCAGCACAATCATTGCGTCCAAAATTAAAGCGTCCTTACTATACTGAGGGTCTATAAAGTTTCGTGTTAGGAGGCACTAGTTTATATACTTCATGTTTACCTTCTCTCATAGCGATCGAGTCCTTTCGTGGAAGTGCGCACTTAAGCATCACCATTGATAGCACGTACACCAGTAAAATGCTTCATCACGATCCATTTTATAGAATTCCAAATAAAATCTGGGATGTAATGGGCATTTATCTGGCAGCACCAATTTTTTTAATTATGTCTATTCATTAAATTTGACCTGTTATGGTTTTTTAAATTGTTACATGAACTTTTTGACAAGGGTAGTCGTAGGGTACTACTACCCTACGTGATAAAGGTCCTAGAATAGGTAGTAGGAAAAATGTGGTGCGATCAGATTAATGAAATAAGTGGAACCTAACTATATTCGTTAAATGTTTTCATCTAATTCTATCTAATATTATAAAAGATTTCATAAGAAGTTTATGCAAAATCCCTATACAGATATGTATACTTACAAATGCTTCCATTTAGTTTTGTAGAAAAATATGAAATGATTTTGTATTTTATTCAATCAAGTGTGCTTTGAGTTCTGACATTGAGCGACGTTAGAATATCGCAAATCAAAATTACTAATGCATTACTAATTCAAAATGTCTGTAAGTAAACAACACTGAATACATTTGCATAACAATTATCACCATTGCACGCACGAGTGCCTTTTAACTGGAAAGTAGTTATTTAAACAGTGTTACCTTAATATAACGAATTAATTGTTTAAATTTGAAATATTTAATATGAATTCAGAGAAATTAAATACCAGGTGCGGCATTCTAATTTTAAAATATGTAAACAATACATTAGTTATATTATGTTGTACGTCCATGATGGACAAACTGTTGGTTCTTAATTGTAGTATTGTTAACATCTTTGTACACAGTTATGCAATAAAGGATTATCTTATCTTATCTTATCTTATCTTATCATTACAAACACAACTTATCCCCAACACTACTCCAACACACAAGAAATAATCAAACAATGGGCCGTATTCTAACTTTAAAACACGTATAGACACGATCCAATTTCAATACAACTCCAATACAAATCCAACTTCAAAACAACGCAATACAGCTACGGCATAATCATGTGAATCAGACATATAGGAATTTGCTTGAGAAATATTCCAACGCAACTCCAATACAACTTCAATATTGGTTGATTGTTGGTTGTGTGTTGAAGTTATTTATGTTTGAGATAGGTTGTGTTGTTATTGTATTGTTAATGTATTTTAAAATTAGAATCCGGCACAATATTGAAGTTGTATTGGAGTTGCATCGGGATAATTTTCAAGAAAATAGCTGACAATTCTGGCTGTATTGCGTAGTTAATGCATTGAAGTTGGATCATGTCATAACGAGTTTTAAAATTAGAATACGGCCCGATCTTTCTGATTCAGACGTGTTCAGCATCGACATATAATATCAAGACGAGTAAAGGCAAGCAAAGTTCATGTGAAAACACGACCCATTTTCACGTTTACAAAACTAAAATGTCTTATGTCTTAGTAACCAATCAAGTACTCATTCTTTAAGCATATTTTTTTGTGTTAACCTTAATTCCGCAAAGGTTTCATGCCATTTCACCAATAAGAAAAGTTGCCTGTTGTGAGTGGTCAAAATCAATTTGACAATGAAGTTTAATTGGACAGGAGATACTCAAATGAAATAACTGAAATGTCAAGTTAACGTATAATAAATACGCCTAAGTTTGACGTGGATGGATTCACGTAATAAATAATAATGCAATCCATTAACAATTTATTTTTTAGTGAATTTTTCATTACTTATGTAATATACGTAAATTTAATCGTTCTTGGAATAAGGAATAATATGAAAGCCCATCATCATCTTTCATTTATTTAATAAAAGTGCTTAATTACAATATAGAGACTTACATTCTACAAAATAAGCATAAATTAACATAAAATAGTAAAGATTTTGAACTTTTTTACAATTTTATAAATCCGTTACATTAGTAGGCTTAGAAAATTAGATTTTTTTGAAGAATTAATTCCCAGCAGGCTTGAAATCGTTTTAATATCTTCACGTGGTCCTAAATGCATGTGATCTGAGTTTGCCCAATCCCAGGAGGTGTGCATAACTTTTTAGCGAAATTTTTGCTCTTTGTCAGTTTTTTGCTTCTAGCTCGAAAACGGTACGTCCGAAGGAAAATATCATATATATCAATATTAAAGATGGTTAAATTCTACGTCGAATGAGCATCTTAACTTATAATTCAGTTCAGCGGTACAGCCAAAATCAAAAATTATAAAACGGGAAAATGTCTCATTTATTTGTTAAACTAATATTTTGACTTACATACCACATATCTTTGAAACAGATGACTCCTGTTGAAAAACCTATAATATAAAAGTTGAAGAGAATACAATTTCACGATATATTGACATTTCAATTTTCAAATTCAGTTTGAAAGGCTAAATTTGGCATGAATTCAAAATCGGTTTTTTTCTAAATCCTTCTAAGTTGCATATTTTCCATAAATATGATGTGTGAGGCTTACATTTAATCCATTGCTACAACTAAGAACATTTAAGTGCCAATTTGTAAAACGTACCCAATCAGAAAACTATTTATACACCGTGTTTTTTTTATTTCCGGTAATTTCAAGGTATATTTCTGAGCTTAACTTAAGTTTATTTCTCAAAGACGCCAGTGTCATAATTCGCTCCAGTTCTGAGGTAATCGATATTTCATTTATGTCTTTCTAATTGTGTAAACCTAGATTAAATTATTTTTTTACTCTGAGCACCCGCTACAAAATGATGCACATGTGTGTTAAGCCAATACAATATGCTTCCTGTGTATCTCAGGCTGTTCATTTTTAAATGGAATTACATTGACATGTCTAGTTTTCAATTGTTTGGTTTAGGGACCGATTGAGGAATCAATCAGTAACTGCTGAACCTACTTAGATGAAACTATGTATAGAGATGGAGATAGTTTAATTCCGTAAAAAGTACATAAAAAGTAGTTTTCATCCAAAAATACCAACTCTTAAGGGGCTGAAAAGTGGGTAAGAAGTTAGTATGAAGAGTTATAAACATAGTTAAACCGATTTAGATGCAATTTGGTACCTATGAAAATAGTTTGAGTTCTGGGGAGTTTTATCCCAGAAACTATCCCTGAAGGGTGTGAAAAGGGGGCAAAAGTTATTTGTATGGGGAATCAATATCCACTGAACTGATTTAAGTCCATAGATAAAAATTGGTATGGAGATATTTTAAGTTCTGGAAAAGGAAACAGAATAGGTTTTATCTTAGAAGTTATCCCTTAAGAGATAAAAAGGGGAGTGGATTACTATCTCTATACTAAGTTTCATCTAAATAGGTTCAGCAGTTATTGATTGATTCCCCAATCGGCTCCTAATGTAAATAAGGTATATTAACTCAACCAAACAATTGAACATGTCAATGAAATTTCGAACAATAATAATCCGAGATACAAAGGAATCATATTGTGGTGACTTAACACACAGTTACATGATTTTATAGCGGGTTCTCGGACTTAAAGAATAATTAAATGTAGGTTTACACAATCGGAAAGACAAAAAAGAAATATCGATTACCACAGAACTGGAGCAAATTAGGGCACGGGCGTCTGTGAGAAATAAACTTAAGTTAAGCTCAGAAATATACCCTTGACATTACCGGAAATAAAAAAAACACGGTGTATAAATAGTTTTCTGATTCGGTACGTATTAAAAATTTGCACTTAAAAATGTTCTTAGTTGTAAAAATGCATTAAATGTAGGCCTCACACATCATATTTATGGAAAATATGCAACTTAGAAGGATTTAGAAAAAAAACGATTTTGAATTCATGCCAAATTTAGCCTTTCAAAGTGACTGAATTTGAAACTTGAGATGTTGATATAACGTGAAATTATATTCTCCACAACTTTTATTCTATAGGTTTTTCAACAGGAGTCATCTGTTTCAAAGATATGTGGTATGGAAGTCAAAATATGAGTTTTTCAATTAAATGAGATATTTTCCCGGTTTATAACTTTTGATTTCGGTTGTACCGCTAAACCGACCTAAAAGATAAGTTGCTCAATCGACGCAGAATTTAACCCTCTTTAATATTGAAATGAATGACATTTTCCGTCGGACGTATCGTTTTTGAGCTACAAGCAAAAAACTGACAAAGAACAAAAATTTCGCTAAAAAGTTATGCACACCTCGTGGGATTGGGCAAACTCGGATTACATGCATTTAGGACCACATGAAGGTATTAAAGCGATTTCCAGCTTGCTGGGAATTAATTCCTCAAAACACATAGATCTTATTTGCTTGGCCTATAGGGAGACCCTCTTGGTCTCAAGCAACATAATGTTAAGCAATTAAGGTTGATTATGGCAAAAAAAAAACGATTATTTTTTAACTTTATTTATGACCAGACTAGAGAATAATAGCATACCTTCAATATAAATAGTTAAAATTCTCTTTGCTTCCTCGTTTTTTAGAACTAAAAAAATAACGGATGAGTTTGTGAGATATACAGTCGGTGAGATAAATAATGGCCAAAACGTACAGTTTCATCACTTCCAGTATCGAATATACATCTAAAGTAATCCATAAGTTGAATCCAAGAAGTTGAAATTGTAAGGTAGACGTAAGTTTTCAAATACCACAACTACCCTTAATGTATTGTTATGTGACCGTGACTGCCAGAATGCAAATAATGCAACTACCGAATTATATCAGAGATAATTGCAGTTTGATTTCTATTCGTTTCCGTTAATCCTTATTAGATTATTTGGATTGGAATTAGTAAATATCTTGCTAACTTAAATATTACGTATCGGGATATCCTGTATTCAATTATTATAGTCGAGTTGACAATAATCGAATAATTGTACAAGTAAATAATCTCGTCAAGTGTAATAATTTAGCATTGCTAATTATTATTCACTTGAAGTTATTTACAAGGAGTAAATATATTACTTAAACCTTCACGTATTTTGCGAAGCGGATATCCTGTATTGCTGTCACATTATGATTAAGTAAACGATACTAAATACTGATGGTTTAGTGAATAATAACTTATTGTCATTTTTAAATTATATTTTAACCTATTTTGAACTAAGCAAATTTACTATTATACTATTTCCAATTATTTATATAACCGGATGTGCCGGAAATATAGAATTCTTGTCCTGCCAGGTAGTAGAAGGGGTAATGGGTAAGCCCTTATAAACAAGTGTCTGGCAGTTGTGGGACACATTGGTGATTGGAGAGCTAACCAGCAAGAACCAAGTTAAGTGTAATATTGATTACTCACCTCTAAATAATATTGAGGGTTAATAAAATAAAATTTATTGGTGTGTACCTTGTTACCGTGTACCTAATAATGTATTTAAATATATAAACGTGTAATACTGTATTTCAAGTTGGTGCATGGTACAACGTACACACCAACCTTATATTGGAAATAATTTAGCCTTTCTGATTACATGAGATTATATATATATATATATATATATATATATTACCCTGTTTTTGCTACAAGTGTTAAATATATTATGTGCAGAATATTATAATTAATGGCCTTAAGGGATACTTGTAGTAATGGTTGAGGAATTAGAATGGATTTAATATCCTTTGTTTTATATCTTGACTTACTTAGTGGTGATGGCAGTATTGCAACATTGATTAAATTATTCAGAATTATTATAAGTAATATTCTTTAATAAACATCATTGCATTTACTATAGTTGTTCTTAACATTTTATTTATAAAATGGACTCTCTCCTTTAATCTATTCAATGTTGAATAAATGAAATAAATTATATTTTGTCTTTTATTAAACTAAATCTGACAAGTTCGTTTGTTTTTTTTTTTATACTACGACGGTGGCAAACAAGCATACGGCCCGCCTGATGGTAAGCAGCTACCGTAACCTATGGACGCCTGCATCTCCAAAGGAGTCACATGCGCGTTGCCGACCCTTTACAAAAAGGAGGATTCACTGTGTTGACGGCTAAAGGAACAAGAAGGTCCCTCATCGTCAACACACTGGGTCCTCTTTGAGCTCTTTGGCAACCTTACTCACCAGCAGGAACACAACACTATGAGTAGGGTCTAGTGCTATTTGGCTGTGGTTTTCTGTAAGGTGGAGGTACTTCCCCAGTCGGGCTCTGCTCCAGATTTGAGCGATGACATTCGCTGAACGTGCCCTACCACACTTAGCGAGATGCCATTCGCAGTGCCCATACCTCTCTTTTTGGCGTAGTTTAAGGACATACCCAAGTCCGGACGTAGTTTAAGGACATACCCCGGGTCCAATTACAATGTGTACTATTTATTTTAACAGGCTTAGGGAAATACAAAGATAAATTTACATTTTGTATCCATTTTTTTATACTACAACGGTAGCAAAACGGCTCACCTGATGGTAAGCAGTTACCGTAGCCTATGGACGCCTGTAACTCCAGAGGTGTCTCATGTGCGATGCCGACGCTTTCATATAAAAGAGGATCCACTGTGTTGACAGCTAAAGGGACAAGAGGATCCCTCGTCGTCAACACACTGCATCCTCTGAGCTCTCTGGCAACCTTACTCACCGGCAGGAACACAACACTATGAGTAGGGTCTAGTGCTAATTGGCTGTGGTTTTCTGTAAGGTAGAGGTAGCTCCCCAGTCGGGCTCTGCTCTAGATTTGATAATTAATGACTATGAAGCTATAGCATTCATTATTAATGAATAATAAGAGTCATACCTAGTCAGTTGTACTAGAAATGTCATACTGTATATCGAAAAAAAAACAAACTGAAAAGATTATTTGTTAACAACGGAAACCTAACTGTTGTTACTACTAGGTAATACTTATAAATGAACATTCATTATACTTTTCCTCAAATGAGTTATGTTTACTTTTCCAAAACTTATATTGCATAACATCGACCAAGTCCGTAATGTATGAGAATATCTATGCGTGATTTACTTACCAATGAAAAGAAATATCACCATCTTTGGTGCCTGTGTGGCTCCTGCACCAATGCACGGCACAAGCTGGCATTTTAATACCGATATATTACCGAAATTTCATGAACCGAAAAAACTTATATTTTGACGACATGACAATTTCAAAATGTTTGACATGACATTAGGGCACCGCTGTCACAAGCTCCGCCCACTTTGGCACCAGGAAAGTGGAGCACATTTTGAGCGTTGATTACGCTTCCTTACTTATTATTCTTCCAAGGTGTTCAGACGATTAGGCGCTAACCGTAACTGGAAACTGGAGCGTGTCTAGACCCGGTTTAAAGTTAGAATACGGCCCAAGGCCACGATCATAATGAAGAAGGCCGGGTGGTTCCTTATTGAAGTTATGGTAGACAATAGTAAATGGATTACATCGCGTATACTGAATTTAAATTACATCCCGACGTTTCAAACACTTTGCAGCGTTCGTGGTCACGGTTTGACGGAAAGCTGTTAGAAGTTGTTTTATGTAATAAAACCCGGTTATGTGGGACCTGGGTAAGTGAGAAAACTCCATAACTGGGACTCACGTTAAGGTCCCGGCACTATCACTGGGTAACCTCTAGCACCTCTATAACTGATATCACCTCGGTTCTCACCTCTATTAATGGGACCCTTTGTAAATGATACAGACATTTATTTAAACCTGGATATCTGAGACACTGGGTAAGTGGAACACCTCTTTAAGTGAGATAAATTTGCGGGTCCCTTGATGTCTCAGTTATCCAGGTTTCTCTGTAATCATTGCAACCTCAAAGTTATGATAATAATTAAAGTTATATATGTAAAGTTATTTAGGTGTTTTGTCTGTTTATAGGCTTACAAGCTCTGAAAAACGGGCATGTGCATGTTGGATTCGCTCCCGTTATCCTACTGACCAAATATTATAATTATTTACAAAACATATTTTTGTACATACACTAAGTGAGAGAGACAATAATATAATCTTTAAAAATCTATGGACCAACTAACTCTAAAGGAATAACTATGACCATAATGTAAAAGTGGTGTTAAGCAAACAAAGTTCTTGCATTTACTTAAAACTAAATACTGAGCAACATTAAAGAATCACTATTAACTCGGAAAGTTCCAATTTAAAGTTGGAAATGCGCATAGCTCCACTTTCCTAGCTGGGAATCTTGGCGAGTCTGAAATAATTTTGCTATCTTAGTAAATTCCTTATCCTTTAAGTTAAATATTCATGTTTTCCATTTGGACGTAATTATGCATAAAGGAACAAACCCACAAAACACCTAAATTTGAGATAAGTATGCAGCACGCTTAGCACAAGAGTGACGCGATAGTATCCCGCGCGCGAGGTAGACTACCCGTCTCTTTTTAATTGATACAGTCAGAAAAGTACGGATAGACTATCTCGCGTGCGAGATACTATACTACTCTTGTGCTATACTCGTATACTCGTACTAAGCGTGCTGAAGGCTTTATAAATGCACCGTATACACCCTACAAAAAAATCAAAATCGCTGAATAATTTAGACATATAAAACATTACGTTAAGAAAGTTTCATTACAGGGATTTTTTTGCTTTTCTCTCAGGTGTCATGGGTGCGTCACCGCGATATCCACCTGCTGACGGTGGGACGCTACACGTACACGTCGGACCAGCGGTTTGAGGCGCAGCACAAGCCACGCTCCGAGGAGTGGGCGCTGCGCATCCGCTCCCCGCAGCGCCGCGACTCCGGCCAGTACGAGTGTCAGATCTCCACCACGCCTCCCATCGGCCACGCCGTCTTCCTCAACATCGTGGGTAAGAACTACTAATAAGAAGAGAGTGGTCACGCTGTGGCTAGCTTAGTGATAATTTTCTATCATGTAGAAGCATCTGGCTTACACTTGACCGATTTGTATAATCAAATCAAATATAAAATTCTTAAACATTATAAATACAAATTAGGTCTCGGCAAAATCTTAACTTATATTTTCTTTGATAATTGAATCTTGTATTATTTAGTTTACGAATATTGGCATTAATAGTATTATTCTTGGTTTGCTTACTAAACTGTCTATTTATTCGGCTCGGTTTCTGTTACATGGAAAAAGAGTCAAAAATCGGGGCTTACGTAAAAGTATGTAGGATATCGGTCGTTAGGAGGTAAATTAGATAGAAACTTGAAATATTCACTTTATTTTTATTTTTGACCTCCTCCACTCGCGTATCAACATCTATACATGAGTTACCTTTACATTTACTTAACATATTTTTAATAGAGCCTGAAACAACGGTATCCAGCGGCCCCGAGCTGTTCATCCAGGCAGGATCCACCATCAACCTCACGTGCACCGTGCGACACACGCCCGAACCTCCGTCTTCAATTACTTGGACTCACGCAGACCAGGTATTACGATTAATAATATTACGCCTCTCACTTTCAGTATAAAGGTTGTTCCTTAAACCAACACCAAGATTTGAAGGGCCGATAGAACAGCTGATGGGTTGGGATTAAAATGGCTTTTTTTTCGAGATCTTAGCAAAATTACTACTTTAAGCTTTATTATAAAAGTGCCAATATCTCGAAAACTGTATCACACAAGAAAAAACATCAATATTAGACAAACATTCAGCATTATAAATTACAATAAACTATTCAAAAAAAGGTTCCTACCAAAAAACCGAAAATGCCACTTTTTTAATTTTTAATTCATAGTTTTATTTAGATGACAATTTTCGGAATTAGTGCTAGTAGTCAGTCGAAATTACATAAAGATGAGAGATACTTACGTAGAATTCTACGAACACATCTTAGCAGACATTATCACGCACACTCTAGAATTCTATTTTACTCCAACAGTGCTGAATAAGTACATAATCTTATATAAACATATTCCATTCTATATAACATATGTATTCCACTCGTAGGTGGTTCTGAGAGAGATTACTTTGAAACTAAGAGGGACTTAATCTTAACTCAGTTCCAGTATAACTTGCTGTATTATAACAACATTTGACTACCCCGTATAAATTTAATTGCTTAAACTTTTTAATGTTCGTTAGGTACACCGCCCTTTGACGTCGTTGAGATTATGTTAAACAAATTATAACTCTGTATTCATTATCATGAAGGAAACTTGGATACAAAGCGTAATTTATGAAGAGGTCGGTTAATCGCGCGGCATGACTGTAGTGCGTCCCCATAGTGACGGATCACGGACCGGTTCGCCTATCACTCTTATTAGTGCTTGAAGATCCTATACAAGTGAGACCTAGGGACTCCGATACAAGTCGCGAGTAGTGGCTAAATAAATGCAAGTGATTAAAAACGTAATTTTTTACAGCATTAGGCAAACATATTATAGGAGTTTACCATGGGCTCCGCAATGTGCGCGATACGGAAAAGGCTCAGACTCAGCATAATGATGCGAAACTGCAAGTTGTGCCCACAATTTGCAATGCTGTTATTCTATCTTGATCTTGCAGAGTCTAACGTGAGATATTAAAAATTAAGTGATGGGAAATAAAAAGAAAAAATGAGCAGAATAACATGTTACAAAGTAGGTGAATAGATAGATATAATTAGGAAATTACCGGTACTCAATTTAGTTGATTGACAGACAATCCTATCGCAACCTCACTTGTTTTTTTTTTTAATCTCATTTATTTTATAAGCCATACATCTTAATGATTAAGTCGGCTCACCCTCACTTGTTGTTTCATAAAAAATTGGTATTTTATAAATAACGATATCGTATCGATGTCAAATTGTTACTTAAGAGTACTTGCACAAGTCAGCGGTAGTTTTTAACTGACTATAAGACGATTGTTATCTTCTTTTTTTTAATGGCCGATACTATTCTAGTATATCTCCTGAAAATGAATCAGGTCTTCAACGGTTGTCGAGCGAAGAGGTAGGTCAGGGTAGGTACGCTTGATTGATGTCATCGGTGTGGAAATTAATATTTAATGAGCTTGACTTTAAGCCTTTAAGCTTTAAGCGTATTGCTCTACGTTGTAGTTATGGCGACTCGTAGCTTCGTCTTCCTCAGTTGATCCCCGCTGTTGGCGACTTGCGGCAGAGGAGGCTTTAGGAGCGTTTGCGGCGGTTATGGCATCTTGCTTACTACTGCGAACAACGGCGAAAGAGCTGTTGTTGCTGCGTCTGGAGCGCAGCGAGGGTGCGCGACTACAAAATACCAAAAGCGGTGAGGGCACGTGGCTGCCTGGCACGGTGACTGGAGAGTAATCCCAGCGCCTGTTAAGTGAACTCGGGCGGGCGCATTAAAATTTCGGCGCGTGTCAAACGGTCACCGTTAAAACGTTTGCAAATTTTTATTGTATGGAAATTTTCATAGTACCCTGCCGGGATCCGCTGATGAGTCTGTCAAAAGTGGTTGGTGCAGTAGCATCGGCCTTAGTGTATCAGCTTCAACCTTCTGTATTATACTTTGTTGTCTTCATTTTTTCCGGTAAAATCAAGTCCACGGTGATTAAAATAAACCGTTTTATTTGTCTCATATACTTGAGATACGGCTACGTCGTTTTATTCTAGAATATCAGACACTCTCATGTCTTGGTCAATTGTTTCGTCGTTTATTTTTAAACGACGGTGGCAAACAAGCATACGGCCCGCCTGATGGGTAAGCAGCTAACGTAGCCTGCAACTCCAGATGTGTCACATGCGCGTTGCCGACCCTTTACAAAAAGGAGGATTCACTCGTCGTATCAGTTATTAATTTCATAGTTTTTAGTATATTTGTTAATCAGGCAGTCAGTAAGTCAATACGTCAGTGTCCTCAAAAATTAAACGGCCAATTCTGAATAGATTTTAAACAGCGCCGTCCTTTTAATAATGATTAAGCCATAAATTTCGCGTTTAACGGGCCTGGAAGACCCTTGAAAGAATTGGAAACTCATGAAGGATTAGAAAATGTACTAGATTACTATACGGGCAATTCTTGTTTAACCCTAATTTTAGTTATGAAATATACAAGTGAACCATTCTCGACATTTTTAAAATACGAGGTTTTGTTTCGTTGCCAAAACGAGATTATCTAAATATATAAAAGAAGAAACTGACTGACTGATTGACTGACTGACTGACTGACATATCAACGCACAGCCCAAACCGCTGGTTCTAGAGATTCCAAATTTGGCACGTAGGTTCCTTATAAGGTGTGGGGATGCACTAAGAAAGGATTTTTGAAAATTCACCCCCTAAGGGGGTAAAATGGGGGTCCAAAGTTTGTATGGCGAATCAAGATTTGTTAGATTATTTTATTCGAAACTTCACAGGAGTATTCCTAACCATAAATGAGTAAACACGTGTTTCAGGTTTTTTGAAAATTCAACCCCCAAAAGGGGGAAATGTGGTCACAAAGTCTGAAAATGAACATGGGTATCGTATCCTTTTTGAGTACTTATAGTACGCGGGCGAAGCCGCGGGAAAAGGCTAGTATTAGATAAAAAGACTTTGTGAAGTTACAAACTGAGATTTTAAAATGAGTTTTACCAACTCGCTATAAGCTTGGCAAGAAACAGAAGCCAAACACTTTTCTATTTCAACAGAAAATACTTACTTAATAATTTTAAATATTTAAGTAGAATAGTAAATGTAGGTTTACGTAAAGTGGTATTCTAATGTAACATTTTTTTCCAGCCCTTTTTGCAATTTACTGGCTTAGTAAAAATAAAATTGGGTCGATACAGTATTTTAGTACTTACTATGAAAATTTGTACAAATACCTTAACTCATATTCACCGCTATGCTACGTGCGTAGCGCTACCCCGTAGCCGATAACATGGGTTTATCGCCATGTAGAAAAAATACTTCCTAGAGGCATGACTACTACATGTCGTGATTAATGCTGAATAGATTAATGAGTTTATTTGAGATGTAAATGTGAAATACGAGTTAAACATTAAAAAAAATCTCGTCATCCCTTCGTTTATGATAGTTAAAATATTTAATTGACAGGTCATAAATTTTGACTCTGCGCGCGGTGGTATCTCACTGGTTACTGAGAAAGGCATGAAAAGCACTAGTCGCCTGCTGGTGCAGCGGGCGAGGGGCGCCGATGCCGGGCTCTACACCTGCGGGCCAAACAACGCGCCTCCTGCTTCTACTAGAGTCCATGTGCTATCTGGTAAGCAAACATTTAAGTTTTTACACGAAAACATTCAACTGTTAAGTCACAATACATACAAAAGAGAAGAACATTACAACACAGGAATAACAAATCAAATTATTATATTAAACTTTTTTGTTGCTTTATTTGTTGTTGCTTTTTTTAAAGAAACACTACTATTATGTTGTCGAGGACCGCCGAGGGCCGAGCAGCAGGGTAGTTTAGAGGTGGATTGGAACTCAAAAACTAACATTATCAGGATAACCTAGCACTAAACATATTACACACGGGCGCACGGAAATGAAATAAAACACTGGTTTAACAACTATATTGCATTCAAATCTTTTTAAAACCAGATTATCAATAAACTATTACTGGTTCGGAAAGGAGCCTCAACTGAGAAGAACCACTTGAAACATTCCCAGACATAAATCTGATAGATTACACTATAACGCAAACACATAGACTACTTTCAGTTCTATTAATCACAGAATGCTCTTAAACACTTTAACACGTGGAAACGAGGAGAGTTCTTAGCTTGCGTCCGTGCGACTCCAAATACAGCCCGTTACTGTACGACCGTCAACAAGTCACAACCAAGTCGATACGGACTGCTCGACTGTCCAAGGAATAATGAATGCTTTTATACTGTCCCCAGGTGGGTAATTTTAAACGTGAGTTTTAATGACTACTGGCACGGACCAAACAAAGACCACTCCCGAACAAACACAGCTCTTCGTTTTCCAAACTTGTTACTAGATCAACAAAGGTAACTCATTACAACAATCTATCATAATCCAGTCAGCCAGGTTAGGTGGGGTAGGTTCAGTTATGATGTGTACGGCGTAGCTCTGCGACAAGTCGCTGCCTTCTCCCTTCGTCATAAATAAATTATAAACTTAAATAGATATCATACACCAAAGAATCAAGTCTTGCGGTCCCCAATCCGAAATCGAGCCAGCCTCATCTGCATTCGCGAAAGACGGCCTAACCCCTGGGTTACCAGGGTCACAATGGCACAAATTTTGACGTGTACATGCTATCTTTAATGATGATGATACTGACTTTATCATCTTCAAGTTGCCGGTCTAAAATCATATGATTTAAAAGTATGTATACAGGTGAAATATTAATCACCGTTCATATTTGAGCGGAGATTAGGGAGGCCATACTGAACAATTTTTACTATAAGACTAACTCCGAGATCGCGAATAAATTGTTGGATGTTTCATACATTTCGGCCGATCATATGTTGTCGTTTTCTATGGGGAAGCCAAAAACTTTTTCGCGATTTCGGAGTTGGTCCTATAGTAAAAGTTGTTCAGTATGGCCTACCTAATCACCTCGCTCAATATGAACGGTGATTAATATTTAATCCTGTATAACTAAATTATAGAGAAAATACCAGTTTACTTAAGCTATAAAAATTATTTAAGCTATAGAAATTGCCTCTGGTAGCATAGACCAGGGATCACTGAACAAACGGACACATGAACATGTTAATACATGTGGGTATGATGCAGTACTTTATATGTTTTCCCCAAAACACATTGTACAACGTGCAATATAAGAGGAGAAAAGTATAAAATAGTTTCATGTAAAACGAACGGATTATCGCATTTAAATTTTCTTTCTCGAACTTTTATCATCAATAACAACATACTGTACTAGACTTGTATAGGCAGCAATATGGATGATAATAACATTACAAAATCATTAATTTTTTAAGGGTATATTTCACAGCCGCTATTTATTCAACAAAACTGCCAGCACTGCCGTTTTACATCTAACCAATTCAGTTAAAAGGACTGGACGTTTTAATGTAATCAAAAAACGTGCAGGACTGCTATTCAATATTTGCCTAACAGCTTTTTGTTTGTTTTAATATGAACGCCAGTTTTTTTCGACTATCATCTTTGCTATTTTATAATCGAGGATTTAAACAAAATCTACAATAGTACGAATAGGTCAACTTTTATAGGCATTTATTTCAAGGGTACTTACTAAAATAGTATAAGGTACCAACACCCAGTTATGGCAATTTAGAGGCAGCACAGACCCAATAATAACATTTAAATCTTATATGGTTACTTATTCCCTAGGAAATATAATTATGTTGTAATAGGTATAACAAAAAATCGTAGTTAGTAATTCTACTTAAGGTATTAAAAAAGGAAAATAATATTCCGCATATAAAAAAATACTGACTTGCACAGCAAAAAATCTGAATGCACATGCGATGTTTTGATGTGAATTTGGATATTTTTGCTGCAAGTCATTATATTATCTAGTAGGTTACGGTTATTATCCGGGGGGAAGATGGCGCCACTGCCACGAACAAAATTAGCTCTGTATCAAAATACTGTAATAAAATAATTTTAAGCCTGTTTTTAAGGATAGCCTACTCAAATTATGTAAATAACAGTTTGACTACGCAGTGTGAGTGTTTTTCAACAGATTCAAGTGCATTAACAATAAATATTCTCATCTTATAATATCGTGTATAAAACCAGTACGTTTCCGTGAAGTGTCATCGTCAAGAACAAAATCTCAACACTATATTATTATTAAACAATCTAAACTGCGCAGTGTATAAACATTTGAACATTTGTCTATTAATATTGTGTATTTAGTGTCAATATAGTTGAAGATTTTTTTATTTAGAATATGGTGGTTGTAAACAAAAAATCAGGTGACGTATCAGCTGTTCGATCTACGAACACCATCTATTGACAACAGGCCAAAACACTGATACGACTAGAAACCCATGGTATAAAAGCGCCATCTGTTACACTTGTGTTGAACTTCTTGGTCTACTCCAATACATTACAACCACTTTACGTTTACGGCCAAGCGCACTGTTCTCGCTACTGTAAATCCGTACTCGCCGACAGATGGTGTGAATATAAATATAAATATTGGATTGGCTTGTAATCTATAACAATCAATTTAATAATCGATTTTTATTTTATTAAAAACAAAACGAACAATGGAAACTTCTAATAAAGCCACGACTATGATCAAAAGCCGAAAGTTCACCACAATTTGTCCTAAGTGTCAATGTTTAGCAGACTCAAAAAATAGCACTCTATGTTCAGTATGCAAGCTGAGTTTTCATTTCGACTGTACAGGTCCACCACAAAAAGTGTTTAATTTGATGGAACCAGCTAAACGACAAAATTGGAAATGTAAAACATGTATTGGGAAAAAACAATCGCCCTTGATGACAAACAAACTGACACTGAGGCCATTGCCCTCTCGTTCGAACCTCACTAAAACTGCGTGCAAAAATAATGACATAGAAAAATCCCCAAATAGTACCCAGTTATGTTTACCTGTACCTTCACACAGCACACCACGAACGGATGTGTTGGAAAGCCCGTACTCGGACCAAAGAGAAGTTCCAGATTACTGCAAAGCAAGTCAATCAGTTCCCCCACACACACTACGAATAGACGCGTCTGAAAATCTGGGTACTGACCGGCAGGGATCTTTAGATCGTTCTCATCAATCTGGCTCACCAGTATTTCCACATACACCGAAACTTGATGCACTCGAAAATCTAAGTACGTATATCGAAAAATCTCCAAATCCTTCACAATTAATAGTTCCAGCTTCTTTACATGCACTGCAAATGGAAGATTCAGGAAATATGGGCGAGGGTCAGGAAAAATCCCCAGACTGTTCCTATTCAAGCTTACCTGTTTCCTCGCATAGCACTACGGACTCCTCAGTGGACCAACTAGCGAACTCGGAAACGTCCACAAAAGTAGTGTTCCCACAAGACAAGCTCTCTAAAAGTTTGGATTACTCGGTAAATGAAGTATTAACTGTCCTAGAGATGAAAGAACAAATAGAACGGCTTGGCTCTGAACTTGCCTCAACTGAAAACCAACTTGAAGAGGTGATTATTGAGAATAATGGACTTAAAAGACTCATCGACAACTTACAGAGAGAAATAGGCACACTGAAAAAGCTCTGTCATTCATCGAACTTTGGCTCTCCCTCTACGTCGGACAGGAATAAGCGAAATTCTATTTACAGCGCCATACCGCCATCGCCAGGTGGAACTAAGATATGCCTAAATATTAGCTGTGAGGTTGAATTACAGCGTCTGAAAAAGCTCGTAACATCTTTAGAAATGCAGTTAGAAGCTCACAAGGAACAACTTTCAAATCACAAAACCCCCATCACACCCTCGCCTGGACTAGCTTTACTTAACTCCTCGGACGACCGGATTTTAACTGAAACGCCCAGCACCTGCACTACCAGAATAACCGGCAGTGCACTGTCATCGCTGCCGCCTCATTCAAAAATGTGTCTAATAAGCAACTATTCTAATCATATGTTACGGCTACTTCATAAAACGCAATTATATAAGAACACGTGTCTTTACTTAAAGCCAGGGGCGGACTCGAAAGAATTGTTTCGTGATTTATCAGTAAAACTTCGTGATTATAACTTTAACGATTTTTGTATTATATATATGGGGGACAGTGATTTTAAAAAACATGTAAATTATGGTGAATTAATTGACTTTATAAGAGAACAGGTAAATTCAGTACAGCATACCAATATAATTATATGTTTGCCTACATTCAAAAATAACAGTTACTCAGTCCTTTTCAATAGCCGTATTTCGGCATTTAATAGGCTGTTGTATATGGATAATGTAAAACGTGAGTACTGCTTTACATTGGACACTAATTTGAATCCGGCCAACGACAGTAGCATGTTCTCACGTTATGGAAATGTAAATAGACGGGGTTTTATAGCGATCTATAATGATCTTATCAAACTTCTGACATGTTTTACTTATGATTCAAATACAACCGAGTATCCCTTAATCTTAAATAATCTGGATCTCAATGTCGCCAGTAAAACCCCGGATATGTTTTTTCGTTCCCAAACCCCAAAAAACACGTAAATTAAACATTTTTTACCAAAATGTAAGAGGTCTGAAAGGGAAACTGCCCACGACAAAAAATGTAATATTAACGTTTGAAACGGATGTAATTGCCCTTACTGAAACCCGCCTAGACGCCTCGGTGCACGATTCGGAGCTGTTCCCGGCTGACTTCAGCGTGTTGCGCTGCGACCGCTCCGATCGTGGCGGGGGCGGCGTATTACTTGCGGCGCGCGCGCCATACTGTATACGTGAGCTAGACTGTGGCGCCCATCCTCAGGATGAAATCATCTGCGCACTCCTTTCCAAGGGGCATCTAAAATTTATACTGTGTGTGGTCTATTTAGCTCCTAGAATACCAGATACTCGTTATCGTTCTACATTTCAAAGTTTAGAACGAATTATAAATAATTATACCCATCCCATTGTGATAGTAGGTGACTTTAACTTATACTCGGCCACTACCAATGGGCATGGTGCCTTCGAACATTTAATTAATTTCTGTAACCTGGCTCAGCACAATAACATACTTAACAATCTTAACCGGCTACTGGACCTGGTGCTATCGAATGACATGTGCTCTGAAATCACTGTTACGAAAGCTGCCGCCGGGCTTGTGTCAGTTGAGAAATATCACCCTCCGCTTAACATTGAGTTGTCATGCCCCTCTCCATTCAAGAAACATTTAAATAACCCAACCTCTAACCCTTCCCTGAATATACCTGCTAGAAATTACCGTAAGGCCAACTTTCATCTCCTTTATCATAAATTGGCTAGCATAGACTGGTCTCCGCTTCATAACATCAATGAAATTAATGATTGCACAAGCCATTTTTACACCATTTTGGATGAAATCATAACTGAATGTGTGCCGCTTAAAAAAAAACCCAAGAACAAACAGCAATATCCGGAATGGTTTACTGCGGAACTTATTAATTTAAACAAAATAAAAAATAAATATCACAAATTGTTTAAACAGACTAGCAATCAACTCTACTACGCGTTTTTCACCTACTACCGAAAAATGGTAAACATTCAGTCGGAGGCTGCCCTGAGTACCTATGTCAATAACCTGCAAAATAATATAATACGAGATCCTTCCGCCTTCTGGACCTATGTAAAACGCAATCGCGGTTCTAATCAACCTGTGACGTTTGGAAGTATGTCATCTCAGGATGTTGCAGACTCATTTGCTAACTTTTTTAAAGACGTCTTCTTAAAAAATTCCCCCACGCTTGACGTAACGGCAGCATGTCTGACAGAAACGGGTGAAACGACCAATTTAAGTGATCGGCTTATAACCATTGGTCACGTAAGTGATGAGGATGTTCTTATAGCAATTAAACGCTTACAGTCCAAACACACTCAGGGCCCAGATGGTATTCCCCAATACATTGTCAAAGATTGTTGCGAAGTTTTTGTCAGACCGCTCAAACTTTTATTCAACTTAGCAATAAAAACTAAAGTCTACCCTTCAGCCTGGAAGTCCACCAAAGTATTACCAGTTCATAAGTCGGGATTGAAATCTGATGTCCATAACTACAGACCAATAGCTGTACTTTGTATTTTTGGCAAGATTTTCGAGTCAATCATTTACTCGAAAATATTTAAACAGTTAAACGGTTGGTTTTGCGATGAACAACATGGTTTCTTACCGAAGCGCTCCACCACATCAAACTTACTCAATATTGTATCTGTAATAGCGAGTAACTTAGACCAGAAGAAGCAGGTTGACGTGGCTTACTTTGACTTTCGCAAAGCATTCGACCGAGTTGACAGCGACATATTACTTAAGAAATTATACCAAAGCGGTTTTTCTATGGACCTGCTAGAATTTGTAGCGAATTATCTCTCGAACAGGCAACAATATGTATGTTATGAAGGATCTAGATCTGCTTCATTTCTGGTTACCTCAGGCATTGGACAGGGTAGCAACCTTGGGCCTCTCCTATTCCTTATCCTTGTCAATGATCTGCCAGCAGCACTTAAATTCTCAACTTGCTTGTTGTTTGCCGACGACCTCAAATTGGCTTTGCCTATCGAATGTGCTAATGACGTTAGTAAGTTACAATTAGACATTGACGCTGTTCACACCTGGGCGCAAAAGAACAGCCTCGCCCTCAATATGGATAAATGCACTGTCATGACTTACACGCGTGCGCGCTCTCCTATATACCCCACATACAAATTAGAGGGAAAACCGCTAAAACGAATAAATGAAACGAAAGATCTAGGCACATGGTTTGACCCACAGCTCACATTCAACCAACATATAGTCAGAGTCTGCAACGAAGCAAGGAGATGTCTTGGATTTGTTATCCGGCAAGCCAAAATATTCTCAAACAGGCACGCTATCAGCATCTTGTACAATGCGTTTGTGCGTGGCAAGCTAGAATCAAATGCTGCAATCTGGAATCCCCATGAACAACAATACACTCTCCTTCTGGAAAAAGTACAAAAACCGTTTACACGTTTCCTTTACAAAAAGTTACACGGTTATTACCCCTACCTATACCCAACTCTATTTGTAATTGGAATGGTGGACTACACATCACTCGAAGCCCGAAGAAATATGTACCTTGTGAAATATTTCTATCAGTTAATACGCGGGGTGGTAGCTAATCCATCACTACTTTCCCTAGTAACAATTCGCGTCCCTGTGCCATTAACAAGATCACTACGCACTCGAAGCCGCGGCTTCTTTGCCATCCCATATGCCAGAACGCGCGCGCTTTCCTTCTCCCCACTACACCGAGCGCTAACGCTATTAAACGACATTTTAGAAAGCAATAGCCAACTTGACCTATTTTTCACTTCCGAAAATCAATTTCAGGTAGCATCCTGTAGTTACCTTGAAAAAATTGTAGCCACAAGTTCCATTTAAATTAAATGACGCGTAAATGTTCTAAGGTAACTTGTCCAATCTTATATTTATTAATTACCACCGTTGTATTTAATTTTGTTCTGTAGTTGGTTTTTTTATTTACTTGATGACATAATTATTAATTTATCCTGACATTGTAATATTGAAAATGCATTAACTTTTTAATTTAGTCTTACTTTTGTTGTAATCTTATCGCTAGATTTAAGATTAGTCTAATTTAATTAAGCTTGTTTGTTGCATGTTGGATATTAAGTTTTATCTTATGTAACACAGGTTAGCATGTTTAGTTTAACTGTTAGTGCTGACCAAAATAAACAAATAAACAAATAAACAAATTATTTGTTATAATATATGTACATCAATGAAACATTGCTTTATAACTTGTCACTAGAAATGAGGATCTGTTGAGTCCTATTATTCAGAGCAACGACGCGTAGTTTCAGTGACCGCGAAGCAACCGGATGGCTCGCGGTATTTAAGCTCCTGAAGTGATGAGGAACCGCCCTGTGTAACCCAAACTGACCCAACTTGGGCTGGAGCGGAAATAGAGGGGGGCTGCAAAAAAATTATTATCGCGAGGCAACCGATTGAAACAGTGGTTGCCTGAATAAATTTGCCCTGGTTATGTAACAGAATTTTAATGCCATCCCTCCTGGTTGGACTGGTTCCCTGTACGAGAGCTAAGAAAAATAAATATCAGGCAACTGCTTGAAAATTAGCATGCTTGTTCTTCATCACATACAGACACCGGAAACAAATTGCCATCCGCCCAGGCCGGGCAGTTAACGAACTACCAGAGTTGGAAGCCGGACGCAAGGTGAATTTTTCTATCGGTGGAGGAGAACTTAGGAAAACCGCAGTTACAATCATCGAAATGGGATGGCATTTGTTTTTTAATTTTGTATTACTTATGTAGCAAACAATATGCCTAAATGCCATCCCTCTCCTATGAAATTTCATCCCTCTATGGCCACCGGCCACCCCTACAAACGAGAAATTCGTCAAATTTGAATACGCGCAATAAAATGCTTTGCAATCAATTGCCACAGAGGGATGAAATTTCATAGGAGAGGGATGACATTTGGGCATATCGTTTTCCACATCATACAAAACTCATGAACCAAATGCCTTCCGATTTCAATGATTAATTGAAAATGTTTGCACCCTCCTCTATTTCCGCTCCAGTCCAAGTTAGGTCAGTTCGGGTTGCACAGGGCGGTTCCTCATCACTTCAGGAGCTTAAATACCGCGAGCCATCCGGTTGCCTCGCGGTCGCTGAAACTACGCGTCATTGCTTTAACTATATCAAAATATGCAGACATTGAAAAACCGGCTAAGTACATGTCGGACAACGCATAATAGAGGATTTCGTACCTAATTAGAACAAACCAATACTAAAAGGACTTATCTGCATATGGAAGAAGATTTTTGGAGATGGCTCAAAAACTCTAAAATCGCTGAACCCATATTAGTTATTCACATTAAGTTTCTTAGAAAGCACTTGCTTTCTTACCTTAATACTTATTAAGGCGCATCTTCTTGAATTTTTTCATATATTTTGATTTATATTTCAATAGTTAGAGGAAAAACACTTGGAAAGCGATTTTGACTCAAAATATACATATAAAATATATTATTATTTTTAAAAACCTCAATTTTATTTTTAAAGACCTATCGATTGATGCGCCACATGATGATATTTGGTAAAAAGTTTTTTGACAATCCTTCATATCTCGCAAAATATTGATCTTATAAGTATGTTCAATTATTCGATTCAGCGCAAAAAATACATAGAAAATGATACTTCACACACCTACTTTGTAAAATGTACGATGATGATGTACTCCGATGGGGATAGGACCCCTAAATTTTGATAGGATTCGGCTGATCCTCATTTCTAGTGCCAAGATAAAGTTAATACACGAAGTTTCATTGATGTACATATTTTGCCTCCAAAACATGCTATTTTCAACCGACTTCAAAATTTCTGAGGAGGAGGTTCTCAATTCGTCGAGATCTTTGTTTTTGCAATTTTTTTTTACGTATGTTCATCGATTATTGAAAGACGGTTGGACCAATTTGAAAAATTCTTTTTCTGTTTCAAAGAGTATGCTTCACAGTTGGTCCCATTATAAACTGGTCAGGATCTGATGATGGGATCCTGGAGAAATCGAGGGAACTCTTCAAATATTATAGGCACACCTATAGTATATTTAAATATTATTTTACAGTAGTTAAGCATTTCCTTTGGAAAGGTGGAGTCTAAGTGAAGTCGGTTCTTTTTTGTTTAAAATTATTAATACGACTGATTGAAGCGTATAAAAACCTGATTCATGGAAATCACTGATCCCAACATAAGGGTAAAATAAACATTAATAACCAGTTATTGTTCGCACAATAAATCAATTGTGAACGATTGACCTTTTTGGCATTCGTTAACAATAAAAATAAAAGCATTCCATTTCAATTTCCGTTGGCACGGGGTGCGGCTTATAAATTGAGCTATTAGTCTATACTGATGTGATTAATATGAAACAAATTTTTTTATGCAATCAATAGTATTGTCATTCCAACATTTTGTTATACTAACCTTAAGAAAATATGTGGCACTCCGGGGGAAAAGGTCCTACTTTGTTGATATGGAGTTATTAGTACTTCCTAAAACAACACCGTTTAAGGGCATTATTGGTCTCGTATTCCAATTATGAAAAACTAAGAAAAAAATGTTTTCTCGCGAAAATAAAAATTGGTTTTGTATGGAGTGTTGGCCGGCTAAGACGACGTGTCCCATACAAATATTTTTTTTTTTTGAGAAAAAAAAATGTTTACGTCACACCTAGCCATAATGTGAGTTTTATCGCACGCTACGCGTACGGTAAAACTCGCATTATGCCCAGGTGGAGACGTAAAATTGTGTACTCACCACGGGCAGTAAAAAAGAAAGCCCTCTATCGCATATTTACAACCCTCGCCTGCGGCTCGGGTTACAAATACCTGCGATTTCGGCCTTTCTTTCTTTTACAGCCCTTGGTAAGTAATGTACTATTCTCGCCCTTTTTTTTACTCGCAATACGATAATAATTATGCCCTTAAACGGATCACCAGTATTTTGTTACATCCTTTATACGCTATGTATTAGTAAAATAATGAAGTGCCTTTCATGTAAATCGACAAAATGGGCCCTTTCACTGAACTCCTGAGTTTACTCATTTCACTTGATGTATCTGATTCAACAAAATATTTGCTAAATCAATATTTGAGTAAAAACATGAATACAAATTTGATTCAACTGTTATTCGGCCCTGCTAGACCCTACAAAAGCTACCTAAGAATTATCTGGGGGATTATCTAATCCACCACGCTTGTCTTGTTCGGGTCAAGTTATGAATATTTAACTGACGCTATTTTCCGACTTAGCCTTCCGTACTGTTAATACGGTTATACAAATATAGGGCTTTGGATAAAGGGAAGTTTAAAATATAAGTACCTACTGAAATAATTATTTGTAATACAAGTGTAAAGCAAATTTGTTTTGAGACTGATTGCAGAAAACGAGAAAATAAAGCATAATATATTAATTATATCCAACATTAGTAATTTTATACCGCTCTAACTGAATTTAATATCGATTACTACTTATCTGAGAAACCTAAAAGATTTTATTTTAAATGTTGTGGGCCATTACATATTTAACTCTTAATTTTTTGTTTTGATTTCTAAGTAAATAGATATTCCAAGAGATTTCTTACTTATGTTTCTATTATGATCTAAATTGTATAAAGCCTTTACAATTAATTTGAGTGGGTTGTTTTTTTATATACCACGACGGTGGCAAACAAGCATACGGCCCGCCTGATGGCAGATACCGTAGCCTATGGACGCCTGCAACTCCAGAGGTGCCACATGCGCGTTGCCGACCCTTTACAACAAGGAGGACTCACTGTGTTGACGGCTAAAGGAACAAGAGTGTCCCTCATCGACCTCATCGTCAACACACTGGGTCCTCTTTGAGCTCTTTGGCAATCTTACTCACCAGCAGGAACACTATGAGTAGGGTCTAGTGCTATTTGGGCAGTCGGGCTCTGCTCCAGATTTGAGCGATATGATATTCGCTGTGCTGTGCCCTACCGCACAGCGAGATGACATTCGCAGTACCCATACCTCTCTTTTGGACGTAGTCTAAGGACATACCCGTGTCCGGACTTAGTTTAAGGACATACCCGGGTCCAAATATCCTTTTATTCTTTTTCTTTAGATACATGCACGTTCGATCATTATCAATTACGGCTTTAGAGAATGTTTAATAGTGGGTCGATGATATTTATCAATTAATACGACAGTTTTACATTTATAATGTTATATCAATGAATAAATAAAACATTTTTTTTCCTCAGGTGAACATCCAGCAGCAATGCAACAAGGCTGTGCAAAATCTTCTCTTAACAAAATGACAACAATAATCTGCTGTCTTTTCACCTTCTACATACTAAATAAATCCTTTTCTGACGTACAATTTGGTACTTAACTTCAGCATCATATGGACCATCAGCATCAAATTTGTATAGTTGCTAACTAAAAAAAAACTTGTATATATATTTTAAATATTTTCTCTAATACTTGTAAATAATATTTTGCTCTCGATTTTTTGTTACGAATTCATTTACTATTTATTAACCATCAGTTTTACCAGTGCCGTACAACGCGTAATTTTTGCATGTTTGAATTACGCATACCGATAACAAAATTGACACTGACTCATGCCTGTATCAATACTGTGTAGACTGTAGAGTATATGAAATGTTAATTAAAGTGTCATTTTAGCGAACATTTTGTTTGTTCAAACGTAGGTACTGCCTATATCCTTTTTCCAAAGGTTTTTGGTTGTAACAGCTATGATGAAATGGTTAAATTGTTTCTGGAATTACTGTATGGCGTTTTTATAGATACGAAATACTGGTAACGCAAAAGTTTATATATTTTATTTAAATACATTAATTAAAATTGTTTCTAGAATGTTGAAATTAATATAATATTTTAAAACACTTTGTAGATCCTAAGTATATACTTTTATAAGCATTGTAAATAGTTGGTAATAAATTAATGAAGAAATCAACGAATAGTAAATTCCTACCTCGGAACTAATTGTGGTTTTATTTAAACTCTTCTCTTTGGATGTATTAAAAAAATTGAAATTGTAGAAACTTTAAATTTTCGGTCATTTATTTGGCTTCTGCAGTTGTTTCATCAACATAATCATTATAATTAACAATATTTTGAAATAGCTCTTTTGAAAATACTGTTCTTCAAGAATACTAACACAAACACACAGTCACAGTGCAAGTTTAATAAATAGATATAAATTATTATTAATATTAATTTTAGTAGTTATTAAATAAAAAATTCTTACTACATATAGAGACCTAAAAACCGGACCTAGGTCAAATACAAATAAAAATCTGAATAAAATAAAAAAGAACAGGGGGGATTGTACAGCGAACATCTACATTTAAAAATCATCTATCTGTGTCTCTTTCACTCTAACTATGAAAGAACAAAAGAGATCAATACTTAAAGACATTTTCAAAGTTTACGGCTTGCCTCCTTGAACGAGAGTGAACATAAAAATTACAAAATATGTCTCTGGATATTGTATTTTGCTTTTCAACTTATTTTTCTTAAAACGCTGCGTTTATTTAGTTGTTTGTTAGGTTCGTATCAATTAATTTTGTTAGTAACTCGTGTTTGCACGCTATATTGTAATGGAAATTTTATAGCACAAGTTCTGTTGTGGGAAATTGATTGTACACTTTTCTTTAATCATATTATGATTCTCATACCTCACCTCTCGTGCTTATATTGAGATCCCGAGCCAGCGAAATATTCTAAAATTAGGCTACGAGCGTAGCGAGTTGTCACGTAGCGCCGTCTAGTAAGAGCCGGTGGAACTATGTGATTAATTATTTTATTTTATGATAGTATTAATTTGTAATTATTAAAGAACATTTTATTTCGATAGTATGTAAAATAAAATAATTTTATTATTATTATATAATACAAAATCTCGTTCCGTTTTATTGTGTAATAAAACCTACATGTTTAGTTTGAAGCTAACTGGCAAAAATGGATTGGAGCAGAAAATATTCGAAATTCAAATGACTAAAAAAAGAAAATGGGAAAAAGAAAAGAAGATGGATACAAGAGAAAAACGAAAACTGGATTCTATCAAAAATATTAGAAAATAAATACATTTTAGAAATATAAATAGAAATAGAAATAGAAATATCTTTATTCGTGACATTACAGACAGAACAAATAAAATACAGATAATTATAAAATAAAACAGGTGTCACGAAATGGCCTTTTCTCAGCATGTTGCCAGCGTTAGCCAGCGCTGATCTTCCGAAAAGACCATCCGGTGAAATATTTTGGATCTTTAATGATTTACTTAAGCTATTAAGCTTGTGCTGCACATCGCTGCTGTTTGTTTCGGCTGTTTTGTAAGTATCTTTTTCTACTCCTGTACTTTTATCTGTCATTTATACATTCGTTAACACCTTTATAAGAACATAGATAATACACTCGATGAAAAGTCTATCTAGTCTATTCCCCAAAATAACACTTGTTCTATAAAAGCGCCAAAATAGTATCGCGGAATCGCGTGCAAACACGGCTATTAATATAAAATAAATTACTGCCAACCTAAGAAACCTAAATAAACGCAGCGTTTTTAGAAAAAAAAACTTTAAAAAAGAAAAAAATATAAGAACCACAGACCTACTTCGTAGTTTTTTACGTTTCCCGTTCGTTTGTTTGGGCGAATTGCAAACTTTGAAAGTAATTTAGGTATTTTTACTAATCTCTGTAGCTCTTTAATAATTGATCAAATAACGACGGTGTGTATTTGTGTTAGTAATGTTAGTATTATTGAAAAATAGTGTTTTAAAAGCTAAATCTTAAATGATTGTTGATTATGTTGACAAAATAACTGCGATATCCATGAAGATTTCAATTTCGCATTTTATGTAAAAGTAAGTGTATTCGTAGAAAAAGTATTGTATGCAACGTCGTATAAGTAGGTAAAAAAATGTTCGTGGCGTTTTTCTTAACAATTTTCGCCTACGGCTCAAATTGTTACCCACGCCACTCACCTTTTTTGACCCCTCTTATACAACTGTTGCATAAACTACTATTATCTACACTCATATTGTAAGTCCTCTAAAATGCGTTCAAAAACCGTAGGCAATGACCAGCATTACAACAAACGATTTCACTATGATAAGTTTCTTATCTGTGGCAGTAATGTAATTTTAACTTTACATGCTCAAATATTGTTAAGTTATGAGTTTCAAATTTGGAACAGCTGTCAAAACCAACACAATTTCAATGGGTTTCTATTCTAGTATCCATAGATTTTAAAATGTTGTCGATACGAAACGTCAGTACGATATATTTTTTGACATAAACCGCACGACATTTTGATTTCGGATGACATGAGAATAAGGACTTCGTTCGTTAGCTAATATTAAAAAAAAACTCGCGACAGAAGTTTGTACGGCCGCCATTTCTGTTATCATATCAACATGTTAGTTATTGTTTGTCGAAACATTTTTAATTGCGAAAATGTAAATGTTTACTATTAACTATATTATAATAAATAAATATACTTTTTCTACTCCTGTACTTTTATCTGTCATTTATACATTCGTCAACACCTTTATAAGAACATAGATAATACACTCGATGAAAAGTCTATCTAGTCTATTCCCCAAAATAACACTTGTTCTATAAAAGCGCCAAAATAGTATCGCGGAATCGCGTGCAAACACGGCTATTAATATTAAAATAAATTACTGCCAACCTAAGAAACCTAAATAAACGCAGCGTTTATAGAAAAAAAAACTTTAAAAAAGAAAAAATATAAGAACCACAGACCTACTTCGTAGTTTTTTACGTTTCCCGTTCGTTTGTTGGGGCGAATTGCAAACTTTGAAAGTAATTTAGGTATTTTTACGAATCTCTGTAGCTCTTTAATAATTGATCAAATAACGACGGTGTGTATTTGTGTTAGTAATGTTAGTATTATTGAAAAATAGTGTTTTAAAAGGTAAAACTTAAATGATTGTTGATTATGTTGACAAAATAACTGCGATATCAATGAAGATTTCAATTTCGCATTTTATGTAAAAGTAAGTGTATTCGTAGAAAAAGTATTGTATGCAACGTCGTATAAGTAGGTAAAAAAATGTTTGTGGCGTTTTTTTTAACAATTTTCGCCTACGGCTCAAATTGTTACCCACGCCACTCACCTTTTTTGACCCCTCTTATACAACTGTTGCATAAACTACTATTCCTTATCAGTTCTAATTTATTTATTTTTATTAAGCTTACACCTGTGGGTATGTTTCAGCACTTGTATCTATCTACCTAGTAATGCAGGTCAATTGCCTTCGGCTTCTGAACCCATCTTTGAGTACTTGCAATGTGTGTGTAGATAAAGTAATGTATGCAACTGTACATAATTAGGCCCCTCATTATGTATCAGTTGCATAAACTACTATTGTCTGTGTAGCGAGTTTTCACTCAACGTCGCCATGACCGTGTTTGTTTGAGATTTTTATTTGAGTTCATTGATCTTTCCAGATCAAGCCAGTTAAGAAAATGGTTTTCCTTTGCGGAAAGTCTTTGTAAAAGGAAGAATCGGTCCCCGAGCGGGGCAAGGTTTTTTTGGATTACTTCTTTAACGGAGATTCGAGGCCTGGAAGGTCTTCGCTACGAGTTCCAAATGCTTAGTGTATGTTGCTACTGATTTTCCCGTAAGTATTACAGCTTATGGTGTTTCAGATTATCATAAGCTGTTGTGCAAAAGCTAGGTGATCATTATATTCTATTGTTTTCAGGTCATTCGCCTCAAAAGACTGGGGGAAATGCAGTTGAAATTTATATTTTGTCTTCAGTGACAGGTACGTGTTGGCCCTTATGTTTGCAGTAGTCTTGGACGTGTAGGTATCCTTTTAACGTTACCATTGCTTTTTAAAATGATTTGAATATCATAATAAAGGGTGAGGTCTGATGGACAGTTTTGTTTGACATATTTAATGCACAGGTTCTAATACATATTATTTAATATCTTCAAATAAACTTAATTTAATTTAACAATGATGGTGGTTTATCCTATAATGTAAAACTAGACATTAACGAACCAATAGCTCTCCGGATAACAGCTGAGCTAGTTGTTAGTATATTTTATGGTATATTAGTAGACTGAAAGAAGTAATAAATAATTACCAAGTGGAGACTGTGTTTCTTTCATTTATTTATACCCCTTAGTATTATGTAACCAGACGGGATCATTCTTATAGGTTTTGTTTGAAATATTGGTTACAGAGTGGTTCAAAAAGTGGAATTTTACGCGTGCCAGGGGCTCAAGGTGGGAGAGGTTGAACAAACATTGCTGCCGAGTAGGTATAATACAATAGTAGTGTGCTAAGTTGATCATTATATACGAAGCGATATTTTGCGCACGAACGCATGTGAGTGCGCATAAGGAAGCTGAGCTTATGTAATGATCAAGCACACGCGTTTCATACGACGTTTTTCAACACACTTAAGAGGAAATAACAGAATAGTGTAAATAATAACTTTTGATAAAAACATCAATTGTCAGATTTTTACAGGATAGAGGTACTTACGCACCTAATATAATTAGATTTAACTAACCTTTTTTTGTGATGTTATTGAGTATCTGGAACTCTTTTTGAAATGTTTCATAAAATAAAACACTTCACATCTATTGTCCAATAAATTATAGTATTTTTATTACGTATTGTTTACTAGATTTTTATGACAACATTTTACAAGTATGTATGACTGTTTTGAAATATATCCAGAGGTTAAATTAACGCTAAAGTTGTCTTCATATTCACTTAAATTATAATTTGTATAAATTAATAAAACACAACGAGAAATCTCTAACAAATAAACAATAATTTGAGGTTAAGTTTATAAGCACAATTTTAAGCATTAATTTTATGTTTTGCATAAGCGCAATTTTCTTTTCCGGATGTGCGTGCAGCTTGAGGCAAAGGCGCGGACGCGGTTTATGATAAACAGCCAATATTAAAACAGACAATTCGTGTTTAAAACATAATTGATTGTGTATTACGAGTAATATAATAATTTGAACTGAATCTTTTTCACAATTAGGATCGTATAATTTATATTCTATAGTAAATATGTATATTTTGTGTATATTTACTTTAATTTTATTTTTTTAGAATGCAAACTCCTAAAGAGTTAAAAAAAATAAGGTAAATACTCGACTAAATTACAACGATTTGTCAGCGTACATACACCTTGGTACTAGAGTACAAACGTCACTTGATCGGATTATTAAATTATTCCACTAGTTCGATAATTATTGTGAAATGCACGCGTGTTTAATATCTAGCATTACGAGTCTAAAAGCGGTGGAATAAAAACCTCGTTACGAGCAGGAGGCCGATTTTTGGCACACGAGCACTCGAATTCAAAAACATTAAACTCGAAGAAAATAATCGCACACAAAAGTTTGTCACAATTATTTTCGCATGAAATTAATCATGATTTTAAATTCCTATAGCTGTTATTTTTAAAACATCATTTTCATCCTTTTATTAAGAGTTTTAAATGACAGATTCGAGCGCTCGAATCTCAAAAATCGCCCCCCAGGTGTGTTGAAAAAAATTTCACCACACCACCACAGGAAAAATATAAGCTTTAAAATATCAAAATTCGAAGTTAAATGAATGCTTTTAAAATTATATAACTCAAAATCATCTCTTTAAAGGCCATCCTGCCAGATGACGTGAAAAAACAAGTCAAAACTTGTACCAAATTACTTTCCCCACATGTGGATAAAATGCGGTTTTCTAAACCGCTTTCAAGGGATAAAGAGCGTGTTTCGTAGGTGAAATGGGGAAAAATATATTTATCTGTTTGCATTTTACGATTATGTCATATAAGTAACGTCAGTAGTAATCAAATCGAAAATATATTTAATGCGTACTGTAGAGGTTGGATAGAAACCTTATGTCAAATTCTTTATTGAAATTAAAAGTCAATGTTAATTAAAATCCTAAATGAAAATCAGTCGCCATCGAAGCTCCTAGCCTCGTGGTCACGCGCGCATTCCTTATAATAACATCCCCTTCACAGTACTGTATTTTGTGTACTATGTAGACTATTGAACTGAAAAGGATCACTTTTACACACATAAAACACACAGGTAGGAAAATACATATTACAGGGTATCGTTCTCTACAGGTACTCACTCAAATAGAGGTAAAGCGTGTGAAAGTAGAAAGGTTTTTAAACGCAAATTAAAATGGTGCCAAGATAGACAGGAGCAGCTAAAAATGGGTAACCTAGCTTCTTTGCACGCTAGTAACGATTTAAAAAATTTTTGGAAACAGACGAACAAGTTAAATGTCAAGCCGGGCCAACCTACCGATATAGACGGGATAAATGATCATAGCGATATCGCTAACTTGTTTAAACGACATTTTAGTATCCGAGCGTGCACGCCTGGTGATACGGTTCGGGCGGGCAATGCTGAGCTGGGTGTGACCGGTCGATCTGTCGAATTTTCGGCTAAGCAGGTTAAAAAGGTTATCCAAGGAAACAAGCTCGGGAAATCACCGGGTCACGACAGCCTCAGTGTTGAGCAGCTGAAACATGCGGGGGTCCACTTGCCTAGGGTTCTTGCGCTTTTGTTTAATTTATGTTTGGGGCATGGTTTCTTGCCTGACGAGTTGACAAAAACGATTGTAGAGAAACCGTTAAATGTTCCGCCCATTAAACTGAACGGCAGCTCTCTTCAGGTGGTGACTAAATTTAAATATTTAGGTCATGTAATTACCGAAGACCTGAATGATGACAGTGACCTTGAAAGAGAGCGTAGGGCGCTGGCAGTCAGAGGAAACATGATGGCCCGCAGATTTGCTCGATGCTCTAAGCCGGTTAAAGTAGCACTTTTTAAGGCATATTGCCAATCCTTTTATGCGAGCAGTCTGTGGGTGAAGTAAATCCGTGAGGCTGCCAGTGTTCGACGCATCCAATACAACAACATTTTCAGGATGCTGATGCGGCTCCCTCGGTTCTGTAGCGCGTCAGGAATGTTCGCAGAGGCGCACACGGATGGGTTCCATGCCATCATCCGCAAGAAAGTGGCCTCCTTACTCAGTCGCGTTCGAGGCAGCAGCAACAGAATCCTGAGAGTGTTTGCGTACAGGTTCGACTGCCCCATTTATGACAAATGGAGGCAAATAATGCTTGGGCTGGTGTAACAATTTTAATGTATTAATTGAATGTGATGTGACTATTATAATATTTGAGTAGCAATGTAATATGAATTTCTAACGTGTTTCTGTAATTTTAATGTTAACATTATATTTTATTTATTTATCCGGAGTGTTTGAATTTTGTTGTAAAATAATCTAAATTAAGTACTGTTGTATGCTAACGTAGACACTAAGACATGTAACTAACAATTCATATGGGCTCCCGGGCCTGAAATAAACGTATATTTAATTTAATTTAATTTAATTTAATTTAATTTAAAAGCACAACGTTAATTAAGTAGGTAGAGAACTCATTCCTACTATCAAACTCAACACAACAGTAGTGTAACCTAAAATATTTTGATACCTTTCATCTTTTCGGTATCGTATAGTTATCAAATAAGGTTTTTTTAAGTAGTAGATTTATTAGGTAGATATCTCAAGCAGTAAAGGGGTTTCCAAATTGTTTCAAACGCCACGGCAGGATGATATTTTTCAACCGAATATTTTTATTGTAATAAAAGAGTTTCATAGCGGCCGTGATGAACGTCTTTGGAAGGTCGTTTACCGAAAGCGAAGCGTTTCGCACTAAAATATGGGAGCATTTCTTAAATTTTCAAAGGTAATTACGCAGTTTTAGCGAAAACGTGCCTTTAATGAGATGGTTTAATTTATTTTATCACGAAATTTGTGTGCATTGCCGTACTCATTTTGGTAGCACGTTATTTTTATATCTTTATTAATAAGTGTTAATTTTTCCTTCAAGAAAATACTTTGATATTTTAGGTACATAGTAAACATGTTTGATCTTCTAGGAAGGTCCTTTAAAATCAATGGGTTGTTTTGTACAAACCACAGTCTTATAAAAACTTTTTACTAAAAAAAGATAAACCGACTTCAAAAAGGATAAAATAAATTATTATATTATTTATATGCGTTACAAACTGATATGTTTGAAGTCGGTGCCAAGCCAAAAAGTTACAATACCGGTCAAATCAGCTTCAAGTCTGAAAATCACAAAACAGTTAATACGAACGAGGCGTATGTGTTCAGTGAATTGTTCTTCATACTATAGAACTAATTCTGGTATTGACTGTACGTAGGTTTTCATTCTAGTACAGAAAGAAAATATAATCATGCGTCTTATGATGTTTGTTGTTTACTAGTTGTCGGACTAACCATATCTTGAACGGAGCCCGTGCTTCGGTTTGAATTATTTATTCTACTTCATCTAAGGTGTTTTATCGAAGTGTAAAAGAATTCAATGGCTAGATTGATTTTTCTATAGTCAGACACACTGGGTGTGTGGGTCACACCTTTTCAGTAGAAAAAGGCACGATATTTAAATTTTGTATTGTTGACCATACGTGTTTTTTATTTTTATTTGCCGCCTTTTTCTGATTATTGACAAAGTAGACGTGTATAAGAGAATATATACATAGGTACCACATTTCATCAAAATTGTATTAGTAGTTTAGACATGAAAATGTAACAGATAGATTCACATTCACCTTTTCAATATAAGTAGGTATCGATATGTTTTGTGATTTTCAGACTTCAAGCTGATTTGACCGGTATTGTAACTTTTTGGCTTGGCACCGACTTCAAACATATCAGTTTGTAACGCATATAAATAATATAATAATTTATTTTATCCTTTTTGAAGTCGGTTTATCTTTTTTTAGTAAAAAGTTTTTATTTTTCAATTTTTAGTGGTTATATAATTATCATAATCGGACAACGGATCTCGCAATAATCGGTGAAGATATATAAGAAAAAGTTCATATTACGTAACTCAATGTAAGGAAAGTTCCACTTATCATATGTGGTCTTCATCATTAGGTCCACTCCATCAAATTAGTGGTTTTCGAGAGGAAATGCTTGAGTTGCTTAAAAAAACAACCAAATCACCATACATGTGCCTTTAAAAATTGAGGAGTTCCCTTAATTCGTCATGGATCCCATCATCAGAACAGCACCAGATTAATGCACTAAAGCACTTGGAGCTGCACTCGTAATGCGCTTTATTTCTAAATACCCTCTGTTATGTTTAATTAGTTTTAATTAATCACTAAATTTAAATTTACGCATTAGTGCTTTTTGGTGTTAATGTAATTGTATTCTGCTTATAGTCTAACTCTTAAGAACCTATACACATATAAAGTTGTTACCTACATATATAAAGTTGTTCCTTATGTTATGATAGTGGATGATTAATCTCACTTCACCGTAATACAGTTTTTAACTAGTACGGGGAGTGATGGGCATTGTCACACTCAAATATAGTAACTTTCAACTTAAATAATTAGTAAGTAAAGTACTGTACCTTACCTTATGTACCATTTGTTGTTGGTTTAATAAAGTTATTTTTATTTATTTATTTATTTAATGTGGAACCATCTCAGAGGTAGTTACTTTCAGACAAAAAAAGAATTCCTGAAATCGGATTACGGGTCTCGGAGTAATCGCTGAACATCCCACATTTAAAAAAAATATCATCATTATTATCATCAAAACAATTATCATCATGACATTCACATCATCAAATTGGTGGTTTCCGAGAGAAAACCCTCGAGTTGCTTAAGAAAACACCCAAATCACCATACATATGCCTTTATAAATTGAGGATTTCCCTCAATTCCTCATAGATCCCATCATCAGAACAGCACCAGATTAATTTGGGACCAACCTGGAAGTACATCCTTTCAAATATAAAAAGAATTATTCAAATCGGACCACGGGTCTCGGAGTAATCGCTGAAAATCCTACATTTAAAAAAATCATCATCATCATCAAAACAATCATCATTATCAGGTCCACTTCATCAAATTGGTGGTTTTCGAGAGAAAACTCTCGAGTTGCTTAAGAACACACCCAAATCACCATACATGTGCCTTTAAAAATTGAGGAGTTCCCTCAATTCCTCATGGATTCCATCATCAGAACAGCACCAGATTAATTTGGGACTACCTTGGAAGTACATCCTTTCAAACATAAAAAGAATTATTCAAATCGGACCACGGGTCTCGGAGTAATCGCTGAACATCCTAAATTAAAAAAAATCATCATCATTATCATAAAAACAATCATCATTGTCTGGTCCACATCATCAAATTGGTGGTTTCCGAGAGAAAACCCTCGAGTTGCTTAAGAAAACACCCAAATCGCCATACATATGCCTTTAAAAATTGAGGAGTTCCCTCAATTCCTCATAGATCCCATCATCAGAACAGCACTAGATTAATATGGGACCACCTTGGAAGTAGACCCTTTCAAACAAAAAAATAACTATTCAAATCGGACCACGCGTCTCGGAGTAATCGGTGAACATACATAAAAAAAAAGCCCAAACCGAATACAGAACCTCCTCCTTCTATGAAATTGAAGTCGGTTAAAAATACAATCAAAACGCAAGGACTAAGGCAAACTTGTCCATCTAAACCTTAGAGTAGATGGCAGTTGAAGTGAAATAAGGTAGACAAGTATTAATAGATAAGAACCCTCCTCTTCTGACGAGAAATGTAGGAAATAACATAAAAAAGGCAAAATGAATGCGCGCAGACTTTTTGCGGTTAAAGTGAAATAAAGTTTTAGAGCCTTTGAACAAATCTTGATAAACATTGCCTCGCTTGTGTTTGTAAATATTTTAAACTTATTCGACGTAGAATTTAAATTATATATATTTGGTTAACTTAATATGTACATAGTTCAAATGTCAGATACTTAATTAGTTTATAAATTTGTTTCCTATTGTCTTATGACAAATAACAAAAGTAAAGTAAATTTAATTAAAACGGCGATTATTTGTAAGGAATCACAGATTAAATCCGCGGAAACAGACTTAATGGAAAGCAACGCTACCAATAGCCAATTCATTGGGGCCTGTAATAAACCCTTTTAGGGCAAACCCCATTAATTTCACTAAAAACCTTTGGTGAAGAAATTAATGCTGTCGGATTCCTTCGCCAATAACCATTTGTCCAGAAACCTTTGCAATTTAATTATTCCTCGAAGCATTGGCGTTAAGTAAGGGAAAGTTTCCAAGTGCTACCTTGATTTCAAAGAGCTATACCAATCGTGCAATTCAACCCGGTAGTGAAATAGCAGTCTAACGTAAATTCAGAGTTCTTAAATTAAATTTTGCTCCTCAAATTGGTCAAAGCAGTATTGTGCACGTTCTAAATCATAACTAAAAGTAGAATTCTGTAAAATAAGTAAATATTTTTTTTAGCAATCATTTTTGTTTAAGTTACATTACAACCCTGTAAATTTGCAGAATTGAAAGAATGAGTGTTCATAATGCGATCAGTGCATTATGGACACTCATTATTTTCTAATTATAAAATCTCTTGCCCTTGACAATGGTCTGACTTGCTCTTTCTTAATTACAAATGCTGCGTAAGAAAAATACCCAGCCAGACCAGTGTCAATCTAACATGGCAGGTAAAATAAGAAAGCTAAGAATATTCATGAATGCAATTTGTATCATAAAAATGAAATGAAATAAGGCAATGTTTTCAACGACATACTTTAGCGACCAGCCTCGGCCGCTTGGCTTCTACGTCGTAGTCGTTGTACGCTTTCATCCGCAAGAACGGAGGGACTGCACACCTCGTGGTGCCGGTGCCTTAAAGGAAAATATAGTAACTTTTTATTGTTTTGCTTAACAACACAACATAAGTGACACTAACATATATTTTACAGGGAACACATCCATTATGATACAAGTCGGTCAGTTATCAAAGTTACTAAGTGGAGAAAGGGATATCAATAGTACATTATTGCAGAGGACGAGAAAGATAATAATAATAATAATAATAATAAATACTCTTTATTGCACACCTCATACAGTTACAAGCACAAATTTTACAATTAGATAAATTTAGGTAGAGGTAACAACAGGCGGTCTTATCGCTAATGAGCGATTTCTTCCAGACAACCTTTGGGTAGTGGAGACTAGAGAAAAACAATAAGCAGTAGGTGGTGCATAGAAACAAAAGAGACGAAATAGATAACACAGCACATTCATATGAATATAGATACTTAAATAAATACAAAATAAACATACATATACGTACATATATACATATATAATACACACAATAAGAAACAACAGTGTCAACTTAAAAACCTAAGGAAGAGATAAATAGTATTCCTTAAGTTGCGATTTAAAGCTACCAATAGATTGCGCGCGTTTTATGTTGAGAGGGAGAGAATTCCACAAACGAACGGCCTGGAACGTAAATGAGCAATTATAAAATTTGGAAGATGAAGATGGCACTTTTAGGAGCAATTTTTGAGAGGATCTAATAGAATTAAGATAAGAGAAACGCTCTTTGAGGTAGCGGGGAGTTGCAGGGTTAAAAAGTATAGAAAAGAGTAAAGAAAGTATGTGAGAGTTACGGCGGTGACGGATAGGGAGCCATTTGAGTTGAGAACGAAAACTAGAAACATGGTCGAATTTGCGTAATCCGAAAATGAACCGAATGCAGGCATTTTGAATACGCTCAAGCTTATTAAGTTGCTCCTCGGTTAGGTCTAAATAGGAGATATCTGCATAATCAAGAATGGGGAGAAGTAACGACTGAGCAAGCGCAATTTTAGTAGCATTTGGCAGGAAATTCCGGAGCCGTCTGAGAGACCCTATGGCAGCAAACATCTTCCTGCTCACTTCACTCACCTGAGGCACCCATGATAGACAACGATCCATGATTACGCCAAGATTTTTCACTTGGTTGGAAAAAGGAATTTGGATACCATCGAAGACTATCGGAGGGAGCCTGAGAAAGTCAATTTTGGAGATTTGTTTAGCGCTACCCATCACAATTACCTGTGACTTTAGGGGGTTTACTTTTAAACCGTAATTTTGACACCAATTTGATATGCGGAGCAGATCAAGATTCGTGGCTTCTATAACTGAATTGAGATCGCTATGCATACCCTGCGAATATATTTGAAGGTCGTCGGCATAGAGGTGATACGAAGAGGAGAGATCAAGAGTTATGGAATTAATGAAGATAGAAAATAAAAGAGGAGACAGCACACCACCCTGTGGAACACCAGCTGATGTGCTGCACCAGGAAGAACACGAAGAATCTAGTTTAATTCTTTGCCGACGACCAACCAAATAGCTGCGGAACCAGTCAATCGCTGCAGCCGATATGTTAAGAGACTGTAAGAACGCGAGCAAAATGTCAAAATCGACCGTGTTAAAGGCATTACTGAAATCTAGAAGTGCAAGAACTGTAAGCTTCTGGTCATTCATACCCAAACGGATGTCATCGGTAACCTTGACAAGAGCCGAGGTAGTACTATGGCCCGGACGAAAACCAGATTGAAATGGGTTTAGGAGGTCATTTCTATTCAGGAAGGAAGTTAGTTGCTGATGCACTAGCCGTTCGAGGACTTTGGATAGGAAAGGAAGAATGGAGATGGGGCGATAGTCAGAGAAGGAACTGGGGTTGGATTTTTTGGGTAAAGGAATAATATTGGCATCCTTCCACAGACTGGGAAAAGTACTTGATGAAATGGAAAAATTCAGAATACCGGTGATAATAGGAACAAACAAATCAAGGAGAGGGAGTATCATATTTCGGCTAACACAGTCAACACCAACGGCGTTAGAAGTGATATTCAATATACCCTTCCTAACATCACTCTCACAGAAATGGCTAAAACAGAAAAAAGAGAAATCTAAGGCAGGAAGTGATGAAAGATGATGAAGTGAGTTAGATTTCTTAGGACCACTGAAACAGGTGGACGATGAAAAATGCTGGTTAAGCTGGTCAACGCTAATATTGTTTAAATTGGTTGCCTGTTGAGATTTGCCAACTCCGAGACCTTTCAAAAATTTCCACACTTTGGCTGGATTTCCATCTTCAACAGAACTGTGAATATGACGCCTCTGAGCATCTCGACATATAGTGCTACAGCGATTGCGCAGGGTATGATATTTAAGTTTATTTTTCTCAGAGTTGTTAGCCTTATACTTAGATTTAGATTGATTCTTCCTCTCTATAAGGGCTTTAATATCCTCAGTGAGCCAAGGAGCAGGGAGATGCTTGACTTTTATTGCACGAACAGGAGCATGAGCGTCATAAAGTTGTATGAGGAGCGAATTAAAGAGAGAAACTTGATCGTCTACCGAACCCGCTCGAGCGATACTGCTCCAATCGATTGTTAAAGCGTCATCTCGAAGCTTTTCCACATTTAATCCACTAAAATTGCGCTGCAAAAGAATTTTTGACTTAGATTTGGGAGGACGAATTTTGTAAGAGAGATAGAGCAGATCATGATATGAGAAGGCATCCGCGGAGTATTGTCCAAATTTAGACACATGAGAAGTCGAAGAAACTAAAGTTAAATCAAGAAGAGAAGGCGAGCAATTTGGAAAATAGTGTGTGGCGTCTGAAGGGAGAATAGTTAGATTGCATGCATCTACCAGGGATTTAAGGCGCCGGGATCGACTGTCATCCTTCAGAAGACACGTATTTAGATCTCCCATAAGAATGTGATGATTATAAGAAGGCATAAGGTCCTCGAGAAGTTTCTCAAGAGAATCAAAGTAATTAACGTGAAGGGAGGGGGAATAAAAAACGCCAAGTAAAAGTTTGGAATGAGAGAGGGAAACGTCGAGAAACATATACTCTGCGGCATCAGAAGTAGAAGAGCTGGCAGATACATTAACAATTGAATAGGGGATGTAAGAACGAAGGTAAATCGCAACTCCACCGCCACCTCTTCCAAGGCGGTCGTGCCGAATTAAATTGAAACCAGGTAAAGAGTAAGACGTTGAAGGCAAAGCTGGTCTGAGCCACGATTCGGAAATTAAAATAGCATGAATGTTCTTAATGTCAAAAGAGAGTAACATATCGCTGTAATGTGCAGGAATACTTTGCGCATTTAAATGCACAACGTTAAAATTTTTAGGTACATCATTAAACTGAGATTCCAGAATGTCGTGAAGCGAAGGAGGCAAACTATGGAAACTGTCTTCACTTACACTATCTAAGGAGGAAAAAGATAAATACTGATCACTGTTATCACTGAAAGGCATCTGAAAAATATATATAAAGTTAAAAATATAATAAGTATATAATAAGTGTATACTAATATTCAATAAATATAAAAATATATACAGTAAAAACTAAACAAAAACTCCACAATCTATCCGCCAGCAGCAAATAAATAATATATCTACTAACCCTAAACTAATTTAAGGTACCTTAGCTACCCGCCAGCATATCTGGATGGATCAAAATTAAAAACAAAACAACAAATAATTAACATTCAGAGCAGAAACGGAACGCAATAATTTACAAGTGGCAACACTGGGCTGTTCATGTCAAAGCGCCTGTCATGTCAAGTTAATGTCAAAGCAATGCAAATGCTATTACGAAAACTAGTTAAGATAAACAAATTAATCAAAAAAGAAAGAAAGGGTAGACACAGATAAGTGCTGCACGACAAAATTAAGAAGTCAATTGTAACACGGTAACAAGAAAAGCACTACACAGTAAACAAACAAAGTAGGTACGAGTACTCTACGATCGAATCTTCGCCTTCACAGTCTCCCTCTTTGCACGCTGCTGCCTAGCTCGCGGAGCCTGGGGGACGGGCCGAGTATCAGGTTCCGACGAAGCGGCAGGATGCTCCGCGTCGGCATCGGTAGGCGTCGCCTGCGCAACCGACAGAGCTTTCACATCGGCGACGCTGTTAGCACGGCGGCGCACGCCATCTTTTCCCAGCACAAGCACGTCGCCGTTCCAGGTCCAGCAGTTGCGCACTCCAAAACGCTCACGAGCCTCCATGAAAGCATTGTGGCGGGGCTTTGTGAGAAACTCTCCAAGTGTGACGCCTGAGCCCTTGAGTGCCACCTTGCCAAACCATACATCATCCCTGATGGCTATATCCTTGAACTTGACAAGAATGGCTCTAGGCTTTTTGCCGCGCCCTCCACGACCACCCAACCGATGACTGCGCTCAATATCTGTTGCGGAAAGATCTTCTAACACGGCCTGCAGTTTGTTAACCGCAAGATTTGTTGTGTCCTCAGAATCAGATTCATCTATACCATGTACTAACAACATCTTGCGGCGAGAGCGCGTCTCAATGTGGTCCACCTGGCGAGTGACAAGCTCCACCTGCTTCTGCAAGGCATCGAGAGACCTCACAACAAAGTCCTTGAAAAAGTCAAACTTTGAAGCCACAGCAGCGACTGTTGGATTAGTGGTGCCCGCGTTGTCGAGATCTTTCTGGAACTGCGCCATCGTCTTCTTGAATGTCTCGGACAATTCCTCAATTGAACTTTTTACTGCACTTGTTTCTGACATTTTGTGAGAGTGAAGTGAGTGATAAAAATCGAAGTTAACTTGTGGAGAAAATGTAATGGAAATGCTGGTAGGTTATAAAGGTTATTTAAGCATCAATATTATTAGGTTTAATTGTCCAAAAAGTGATTATAAATATTTTTTTAACAATAAATTTAGTGCACAAGATGTGACTTGTTTTTCTCCACCTACCCGAAAAAAGTGGGTGGGTGGGGGGAGTGCATTAATAAATTCGTGGAAGAGCGATTTTTTCGGACAAAGCGCAGCTGAGTCCGAAGTAAGGTGAACATTTCCGAGCACATTGGAGAAAAATATTTTTTTTTTACTATTTACTATATATTATATTATATAGCTTGGTAGTCTAAGGTACCTTTACTTTTAACAGGAATTTGACCACCAATTAACTAACTACAAAGACAGCTCTTGTCATACAAAGTAGTTTACAATTTACGACAGATGCTGTCTTATTACTGATTTGATTAAAAAATACTAATTTAGTAGACCAATATATCAGTGATTACATATAATAATAATAATAATAAGACCGCGGGGGCAGCTTGTGGCGAGCTGACGGTGAGTGGCGACACCGCGGACCCCTATTTCAGAGGGCCCTTTCCATTTGGCCCTCGCCTCTGTGCTTGCCTTAACTGGCCGGCCAGAGTGGAGTCGCAAGAGTGGGACCTATGCTCCAGGTTGGAAGTGTAAAATGTCATAACGCCGGCGGCCTGCTGAACGGATTACCGGGATCTGGCTACCGCAGACTCACCTCTCGACAACCTCACAGCCCACGCACCGGTGTTGCCCTTGAGCCATCTTTGATGTCGCTTTTTACGGGGGCCCATCTTGCGGCGGGCGAGTCACCGTCTGCCGGAGATAAAATTGGATACCGTTTTATTAGGCAGGCGTCCGGTTCTTCATCCAATAGCCCAGTAGTTAGTCCATACTTTTCACCCAATAGCCTAGTACATTTTAGACTCCATTAACTCTCAATAGTCTTTACATAACGGCGGGTGCTGTCTCTGCGTGCGTCCCATGACACGGGTAGGGGCAGAATCCGCTTAGTGTACCCCTCACTTTTCATTAAATTGTCGAAAGGGCCTCTGCGCGTTGGCTTCGGCTCCGCATATGCCTCCCAAAGGTCCGGAACACAATTGTTCCGTGGTCGGGAAAGACATACAAATAATAATAATAATAATAATAAATACTCTTTATTGCACACCTCATACAGTTACAAGCACAAATTTTACAATTAGATAAATTTAGGTAGAGGTAACAACAGGCGGTCTTATCGCTAATGAGCGATTTCTTCCAGACAACCTTTGGGTAGTGGAGACTAGAGAAAAACAATAAGCAGTAGGTGGTGCATAGAAACAAAAGAGACGAAATAGATAACACAGCACATTCATATGAATATACATACTTAAATAAATACAAAATAAACATACATATACGTACATATATACATATATAATACACACAGTAAGAAACAACAGTGTCAACTTAAAAACCTAAGGAAGAGATAAATAGTATTCCTTAAGTTGCGATTTAAAGCTACCAATAGATTGCGCGCGTTTTATGTTGAGAGGGAGAGAATTCCACAAACGAACGGCCTGGAACGTAAATGAGCAATTATAAAATTTGGAAGATGAAGATGGCACTTTTAGGAGCAATTTTTGAGAGGATCTAATAGAATTAAGATAAGAGAAACGCTCTTTGAGGTAGCGGGGAGTTGCAGGGTTAAAAAGTATAGAAAAGAGTAAAGAAAGTATGTGAGAGTTACGGCGGTGACGGACAGGGAGCCATTTGAGTTGAGAACGAAAACTAGAAACATGGTCGAATTTGCGTAATCCGAAAATGAACCGAATGCAGGCATTTTGAATACGCTCAAGCTTATTAAGTTGCTCCTCGGTTAGGTCTAAATAGGAGATATCTGCATAATCAAGAATGGGGAGAAGTAACGACTGAGCAAGCGCAATTTTAGTAGCAATTCGCAGGAAATTCCGGAGCCGTCTGGGTCAGGGTCTCTACCCTATGGCAGCAAACATCTTCCTGCTCACTTCACTCACCTGAGGCACGCCAAGATTTTTCACTTGGTTGGAAAAAGGAATTTGGATACCATCGAAGACTATCGGAGGGAGCCTGAGAAAGTCAATTTTGGAGATTTGTTTAGCGCTACCCATCACAATTACCTGTGACTTTAGGGGGTTTACTTTTAAACCGTAATTTTGACTCCAATTTGATATGCGGAGCAGATCAAGATTCGTGGTTTCTATAACTGAATTGAGATCGCTATGCATACCCTGCGAATATATTTGAAGGTCGTCGGCATAGAGGTGATACGAAGAGGAGAGATCAAGAGTTATGGAATTAATGAAGATAGAAAATAAAAGAGGAGACAGCACACCACCCTGTGGAACACCAGCTGATGTGCTGCACCAGGAAGAACACGAAGAATCTAGTTTTATTCTTTGCCGACGACCAACCAAATAGCTGCGGAACCAGTCAATCCCTGCAGCCGATATGTTAAGAGACTGTAAGAACGCGAGCAAAATGTCAAAATCGACCGTGTTAAAGGCATTACTGAAATCTAGAAGTGCAAGAACTGTAAGCTTCTGGTCATTCATACCCAAACAGATGTCATCGGTAACCTTGACAAGAGCCGAGGTAGTACTATGGCCCGGACGAAAACCAGATTGAAATGGGTTTAGGAGGTCATTTCTATTCAGGAAGGAAGTTAGTTGCTGATGCACTAGCCGTTCGAGGACTTTGGATAGGAAAGGAAGAATGGAGATGGGGCGATAGTCAGAGAAGGAACTGGGGTTGGATTTTTTGGGTAAAGGAATAATATTGGCATCCGTCCACAGACTGGGAAAAGTACTTGATGAAATGGAAAAATTCAGAATACCGGTGATAATAGGAACAAACAAATCAAGGAGAGGGAGTATCATATTTCGGCTAACACAGTCAACACCAACGGCGTTAGAAGTGATATTCAATATACCCTTCCTAACATCACTCTCACAGAAATGGCTAAAATAGAAAGAAGAGAAATCTAAGGCAGGAAGTGATGAAAGATGATGAAGTGAGTTAGATTTCTTAGGACCACTGAAACAGGTGGACGATGAAAAATGCTGGTTAAGCTGGTCAACGCTAATATTGTTTAAATTGGTTGCCTGTTGAGATTTGCCAACTCCGAGACCTTTCAAAAATTTCCGCACTTTGGCTGGATTTCCATCTTCAACAGAACTGTGAATATGACGCCTCTGAGCATCTCGACATATAGTGCTACAGCGATTGCGCAGGGTATGATATTTAAGTTTATTTTTCTCTGAGTTGTTAGCCTTATACTTAGATTTAGATTGATTCTTCCTCTCTATAAGGGCTTTAATATCCTCAGTGAGCCAAGGAGCAGGGAGATGCTTGACTTTTATTGCACGAACAGGAGCATGAGCGTCATAAAGTTGTATGAGGAGCGAATTAAAGAGAGAAACTTGATCGTCTACCGAACCCGCTCGAGCGATACTGCTCCAATCGATTGTTAAAGCGTCATCTCGAAGCTTTTCCACATTTAATCCACTAAAATTGCGCTGCAAAAGAATTTTTGATTTAGATTTGGGAGGACGAATTTTGTAAGAGAGATAGAGCAGATCATGATATGAGAAGGCATCCGCGGAGTATTGTCCAAATTTAGACACATGAGAAGTCGAAGAAACTAAAGTTAAATCAAGAAGAGAAGGCGAGCAATTTGGAAAATAGTGTGTGGCGTCTGAAGGGAGAATAGTTAGATTGCATGCATCTACCAGGGATTTAAGGCGCCGGGATCGACTGTCATCCTTCAGAAGACACGTATTTAGATCTCCCATAAGAATGTGATGATTATAAGAAGGCATAAGGTCTTCGAGAAGTTTCTCAAGAGAATCAAAGTAATTAACGTGAAGGGATGGGGAATAAAAAACGGCAAGTAAAAATTTGGAATGAGAGATACATATATGTATGTATTTAATTGTAAACACTAAGATTTACTCATATTTCTTCAAGCTAATCCGTAAAATCAGTTAAACCCAATACCGGAATCAGTAAAAACCTTTTATCAGCTTAAATTAATTCACGTTCCTAATTGAGATAACCGAACTTAATCCCATTTGGTTTTTACGAAGAAAAAAGGCAGAGAAAAATAAATGGTCTGATAGATTGAATAATAGATGAAATTGTTTCATTAATTCCGCTTCGTTGATTACAGTTAAATTAATTTACAAATTACAGCAAACAAATGCTAAATATGTCGCTTGTGAATTCGGTAACTTTTTCAAACCTATCTAACTTGGCTAATAAATAAACAAGTACCTACCATATTTCAAACTTGTCTTCGCTCATCACATTTTTCCATTTCAAGAGTAAATTTGTAACTTTCAAGCGGATTAACCTGGAACACGACAAGACGAAAGTAACTTGAGCTAAGTCAATTTACAATCCGAATTTCATGTCTGTCCCGAAGACCGCACGGCTACCTCAAAAATCTCATTAAAACTTAGTAGCCGTCTCGAGTCTCGAGTGCGTAAAACATATAAACACAAGACCGTCATCGATTTAAAAGTTTCACATCGATTCACCAATTTCCACATTCTAATCTCAATTCTAGGAAAATCTTGAAAGAATTAAATTACAATATTTTGTATTAGAATGTCTCTCTGAAATTTAGAAATTGGATGGATTTCCGGACATTTAGGAGGCGTATGTGGGGTCCAAGCCAACGCGCGGAGGCCTTCTCAAGAAGCAGAAACTAATCTAGCGGTAAAAGAGAGGTTCGGTTATCTATGCTAAAAAAAGCGTTTTCTTCCTGCTTCTTAGTACTGTGTAGTTTAGTTAGTAGCTTTCGACCTTTTTAAACCCTAACGTTCACCGAAGCGTTTCGTTATTAAGTCGCTTGACCAGTAAGTTAAATTCGATGTCCTGTATATTCTGTCCTGCTGCTGCAGAGGCATTTTCCACTGGGATGCTTCGCGCCTCACGTGGAGTTTTAATCCTTTTTATTGCTAACGCAGGCAGACCTTACCACGTCCGCCAACAAACTGTTCTACAGTTTGGCGAAATTATGTATATGTTTTCTTGGTAAAAAAAAAAATAAAAAAAATAAAAAAAAAAAAAAAAATAAAAAAAAAAAAAAAAAACTTACTGTCGAGATTTCGGCCCTCCTGGTTCGCTTTTAAGAGATTTTTCACAGGAGTACTTGGGGTCTTCGACTCTACGTCGAGCTCAGCTTTACCACTTAGGCTACCATTCTTTTGAAGCGGAGATAAGAGGGGGCATGCGGGAATCGACCAATAGCAATGCGTTGGTCACGGTCACGGTTTCTTAGTTAAAGGCGTTAAAGGACAAATCTATGGGATGGTTCCCGCACGTTTTCTCTTATCTCCGCTTCAGTGGAAATGCTGCTTTATTCCCGCTCTTCGGTTCACTTTATGACTTTAATCATTCATTTGCGTCCGATTTCTGTCCTGTTACTGCAGAAGCAATTTCTACTAAGACGTTTTGGGCGTTCGTATCTACGGGGAGCTCTGCCTTCCACTCAGCAGATCTTCCCACTCACACGCTTTCCTTGACCTTTGCATTTGCCTGTTAGTCCATTGTAGCTAAACTGTTGAACTGACTTTTTGACATGTAGAATGCGTAACTTTTAACAATGCACTGTTGATGGTAACGCAAAGTGATAAAGCCTACTGAATCGCACGCGAGCGAAGTCGCGGGTGGGTACAGCTAGTAAAATATATAAATATAAACACGCTTAAATAGATACTTATTAACAAAGACTGTTTGTGAAATCCCTACTCACTCAGCGTAGAAAGTACTTAAGTAATTATAGTTCGCTAAGTATTGCGATCTACTATAATGTTTTCGAAACTTTTTATTTAATTATAGGACGTCAGACCAGAATTTTAAGTTCAATTTAGATTTAATTTCGACAAAGTTTGTTTAAAGGTTAAATTCTTTAGGTATAGGTAATTGTATGACAAATTAATTTTGTTTACAAATACTTTTAAATGTAATCATGTAGTTTACCTTAACGTTATTTTGGGTAAATCGATGTCAGGTTAATATGTGTCATGAAAATTAAAGACCAAATAAGGAATATCAATTTCTGAAGTCTGAATGGGAATGCAGAAAATACGGCTGGGGATGAGACCATTTATGTAGTAGAAGTAGTAGAAAAACACTTTATTGCGCAAAACAAAGGCGAACTTATCCCTTTAAGGTATCTCTTCCTGCTAACCCTTATTCAACTGAGAGAAATCAATCAGTAGACAAATATGTGTAAAGCTTGCTAGCCTACTATGGTCGGATTTTTTATCGCCAGTCACCATAGCTGTCACGTTCTAACAAGTATGTAAGTGCGAAAGTGATGCATGATGTGATAAGCGAGAAAATGACAACCATGATACGCGTTCTGACCAGAAATATGTGATCATGCGCCATGTTGCGGAATTTCATTGGAACTAATTTCTTCACTGGCAATAATTTTACTGACAGAATGATATACATGTGTGAGTGCATGTGATAAGCTGTCAGTGTTATTGTCGCGGTTTATTTGAATTATAGTAAAGTGTTGAATGTTAAATAATAAACGAAAAAAAATTCCAAAATTATTTATAGTCAAGAGCAAAACATTGTAAACAGTGTATGTAATAAACAGCTGTAAAACGCTCGGGAAATGGTACTATTTCGCTGTCTAACATTTTTAAATTAACATCAAAGCTGACAGGTAAACAAATCAAGATGTCCCCATAACATAGCCTCGTGCCGCCCAATGTGCGATAGAGTGTACAAAGTAACACTCAGCATTAATGCCCAGACTTTCGAAAAAATAAAAATGAGGTACACGCCCGGTGTACAGTACACTGTACTTAAAAGCTTATGAAATGTCATTTTTATATTTAAAGATATTGGCTTATACATTGCACATTGGGCGTTTAGCTGAACTTGCATTTTTTTTCTTGGGCGTTACGAGGATAGAGAATAATACGCTCTATGGCTATACTGAACTGTTGCCATATAAATGTGAATAATAGCGCCCTCTTCACAATAATCATATATTTCTAGTCAGGCTTTACATTGCTAAACCTAGTTACTACAGGTAATGTTAATAAACACATAACGTATTATCTTTTAGTTGAGACCGTATAAAAAATCGATGGACCATCATACCCTTTGTTGAGTAATTTTAGTAATCCGAAATAGCAAATTCGGCACGGAGACTCGTCACCTGATGTGAATTGGTCAGCTACTAAGGGGGCCCCCGTGTCTTGGTTCCTTCGATGTATGGCTGCAGTATCCCACAGGTTCAGGATAAGGGTCCGTTTAACGAGTACTTGCACTTAATTTTGGGTTTTTGATAAAAGCTCGAGCAATTCGATTTGCGAGCTGTGCGTGCGCGGTGTAGCGGTTTTTAAGGAAGTAGAAGCAACACTGAAGTATTCAGTGTTGCGCGCTTTTAGAAAAGCATTTCGTTTTAGGCGAGTCCCGTTTGAAATTGCTATTCGATAAAGTTTTTAACCGATACAAAAATAATTAATAAAAATACGTTGTATTTGTGCTTGCGTATAGAAAAGTACGGAACATGCCGCCGACCATAAAATAATGCTTATTTTATTAAAGAATTATCATAAGAAAATACTATGCTAACTTAGGACTAAACATGTAATGCTAAACGTACCTAAGAAATGCCTAATCGACAGGCAGTGGGCAGACCTTAACTACAGGTCGCTTAGTAAGAGAATTACCTATGCGTACAGTTACGACTCTGGTAATTCCATCAGCGCCGGGATGGAGTTTGTGCATGCGCGCTAGACGCCATTGCAGTGGTGGTAGTGTGTTGTCGATTAACACGACTACAGAGCCCTCACGAAGGTATGTGTTAGTACTATCGTGGAACCATTTTCCTCTTGGCTGTAACTATCGAAGTGTGTAAGAAGGGACGAAGTGATCGAACCCTAGCAGTAGGTAATTGTACCATCGATGGCTGCGGTGCAACCGGTCGGGCACGAACGCAAGATACGCAGCGTAGTGTACGCATACGCACGGCATCGCGAGCACACAGGATTCAGTAGGTCTGTGCGAGAGCAAACTGTAAACTTTGAGGTCCTACATGTAAATGTGTTTTATGATAGAAATCTATAAGAAGATTCGTGAAGTGATGTTTCTTGGGTAACAGGATCTGATGCTTGGCATCATACGGTACGTTAGCCCGATCTATCCTGCCGCCGACCCTGAGGAGTCCGGCATCGTCCAAGAAAGGTTTAAGTTTCTGAAAACGTTTTGTGCATCTATCGTCGTCCTTAAGACGCGAGATGTTTTCTGAGAACTGCTCACTTTGAACAAGTGATATAATTCGACTGAGAGCCTGCTTGGTCTCAACAACTGTGACATGTTTTGTCACAGGAACAGTAACTTTACGGCATTTATTTATGAACCGTAACATGTAAGAAACGACGCGTAGCATCCTTGGAAGCGATGAGAATCGCTCAATGAACTCTAAGCTCTTAGGCTCAGGCTTGGTTTGAGTGAGAAGAACGTGTTTGCGGCGTTCTTCGTCAGTGTGACAATTGACGTCAGTCTTGGGCCACTCAGACTCATCTTTAGTGAGCCAAGCTGGTCCCGTGAACCACAGTTGATGGTTCAACTGAGATGGGAGAACGCCACGAGACGCGAGGTCTGCGGGGTTGTCCGCCGATCGAACGTGATGCCACTGCGAGGCAGGCACGTTGCTTGTTGTCTCCGCAATGTGGTTAGACACGTAAGTACGCCATTTGTCTGGTGATGAGCGCAACCAGGCAAGGGTTATTGTAGAATCACACCAAGCATAGACTTGGTCGAACGACAAACTCCCGCTGTAAGTAGTGAGGATTTTTCTTATTCGTTTTGATAAGAGATGGGCTCCGCAGAGCTCAAGTCTCGGAATCGTGAGACGTTTGAGAGGCGCAACGTTTGTTTTCCCCATAAGAAGATGAGAGCTGATGTTACCATCCGAGTCAACGACGCGAATATAGACGCAGGCAGCGTATGCCTTTTCAGACGCGTCTGAAAAGCCATGAAGCGACACTTGATGAGTGCTAGGAAGCACATGACGAGGTAACGAAATGTTTTGTAGTAACGGCAGTTCGTCGATGAACCGATACCACGAATCACAAATACCCCCACGGGGAGTCGCATCCCAACCTGAGCCAGAAACCCACAAAAGTTGGATTAAATGCTTCACAAATAAAGTCACTGGACTGAGAAATCCAAGAGGATCATAAATCTTAGCATTTTCTGCTAACATTATACGCTTTGTACATTTGCGTGAATTATTTGTTACTCCATCCGTTTGGTAAGTAAAAACATCAGACCTAGGGTTCCACTTGAGCCCTAAGACCTTGACAGAAGTGTCTGTGTCAAGTGCTGAAAGTATAAGAGCGTCATCGTGATTTGAATCGTCAGTGTTCAAATTAGATAAGAACTCGGAACTGTTACTGGTCCATTTGCGGAGTTCAAAAGTTCCTGCCTTGCAAATGGAAGTGAGCTGATGTTGAAGAGCGAGAGTGTCTTTGACTGTATCAGCCCCAGAAACGACATCATCTACAAACACCTCGTTAAGAAGTACTTGTGAGGCAAGTGGGAAGGCAACAGCTTCATCAATTGCTAATTGGCGAAGCGTGCGAAGAGCTAGAAAAGGCGCTGAAGCCACGCCGAATGTGACAGAGCACATGCGATATTCCTGAACAGGATCGTGTGGAGAAAATCTCCAAAGAATCCGATGAAAGTCACGGTGTTCCTGGCAGAGACCAATGTAGCGATACATCATTTTAAGATCAGCTGTGAACACAACTTTGTGAAGTCTATACTTCAGTAGAATCTCAGAAATGTCCTGATGAAATTTATAACCTGTCAGAAGATTATCGTTAAGAGAACGACCTAATGTAGTCTTGCAAGAAGCATCAAAGACGATACGATACTTGCTAGTTGCAGCAGAATTCTTCACCACTACGCGGTGGGGGACGTAGTAGGGGGGAGTCACAGTACTCGCTGAGTCAGTGACAGGCTCCATATGTCCCAAGTCTAAGAGTCCCAAGTTCTTATATAAAGAATTTCGACTTGCGTATACGGCCATTTTTGGAAGAAGAGCGAGCATAGATAATATATTTTTACATTGACTTAGGCCGAGCTGTTTGAGATATCAAAAATAAACTATATCGACAACAAATAGCAACTACTAATGAATCTTATAAATATACATATCACGCCTTAACATCCCGCCCGCCAAGAACAGATGTTCTTCTTACCGCCCGCCATGACATTACATCATACAGAGATATAGAAGTACATACATAACGAGCTTTAAGCACTACGCATTACTAAGGTACTAAGCTAAGATTAACATGACCTCAATAGATAACTTGAACTCTATATAATTTTAAAACAAAACAATATAAAGGTTACTGTTCACCAGTCTATAAGGAAGAGATCATGAGGGAAAAAAAAAACTTTGACAACAATCTATTGATAGAGATAACAGTTTAACCAAGACAAGTTACATTTGTATGCTAAACACTTGTTAATGACATACCCGTACAAAGTGAGTATCATCAAACATCAGAGGGTTTACAACCCTTTTTATAACCCTATAACATAGATAAAATTATAAAAAAAACACTTATAAGATAAGTATACCTATTGCTATATTGATACAAATACTACTCTTTCCTATCAGTCATTTTGAATAAGTACTTTATCTCTAGGTACACTTAGGTTTACATAACTAGTAGCATTTATAAGTATTAATAGGAACTTTAGTAACAAACAACCTTGTAGGAACATCATTAAAAACTTAAAGTGATAATAATAATAATAACCGCCCCCAAGTAATGCGCTTTGTGCACCAGGCGTTCGCGGGGACGGATATCGAGCCCCGCGACTACATGGCCAATGTCATAGAGCGCATCGACTTTCTGAAGCAGAAAGTTTATGCATGGGCAAGCCGTATTCGCCGTTACAGAGAGCGTGTGGACCGATTCAAGCAGAATCGTCTTTTCCAAAGTGACCAAAGGAAGGTATACCGAAGGTGGGAGGAAACCGACCCCCGTGTGTCCGACATGCGACTGCCGGATCCCAAGTAACACAGGAAGCATTATAACATATGAATAGTTAACTTATTTCGAACTTAAGGACCGTATAAACTCTTATATACGTTCACCGAGCAACTTGTCGCATTATATGCTTTGAGCTGTATAACGGTTGTATAATGGCATATCTAAATGCTTTTGTAAAGCCTTTAGCTTTAGTGCAGCAAACCACAACGCAACTGTACAGCTTTCGACTGTTTAAAAGCACTTAAGTGCTTTAGGTTCTACAATAGCATTATATAATGCTTTAAGCTGTATAACGGTTGTATAATGGCATATATAAATGCTTTTTTAAAGCCTTTAGTTTTAGTGCAGCGAACCAAAATGCAACTGTACAGCTGAATGCTGTACAGTTGCGTTTTGGTTTGCTACACTAATGCTTCGGTGTGGTTTAGTGCCTTAGGTACTACTATAGCATAAATAAATGCTTAATGCTGTTTATGAGCATGAATATTAGCCATTATAATGCCACGTAAATCCGGTATACAGCTTTCAGCTGTTTTTAGTGCTTTAGGTTCTACAATAGCATTTTATGATGCTTTACGCTGTATAACGGTTGTATAATGGCATATGTAAATGCTTTTGTTTAGCCATTAGTTTTAGTGCAGCGAACAACATGCAACTGTACAGCTGAATGCTGTACAGTTGCGTTTTGGTTTGCTACACTAATGCTTCGGTTTGGTTTAGTGCCTTAGGTTCTACAATAGCATAAATAAATGCTTAATGCTGTTTAAGAGCATGAATATTAGCTATTATAATGCCACGTAAATTCGCTATACAGCTTTCAGCTATTTTTAATGCCTTAGGGTGTACAATAGCATTTATAAGTAGGTAATACGTTCCTAATGCAGTATAATAGCAATAATATAAACCATTATAAGGCCAAGTAATTCACTATAAGGGGCTGTTCATAAATTACGTCATTTCAAATGGGGGGGGGGTCTGGAAATCAGATGATGGTAGCATGACGTAGGAGGGGGGGGGGGGCGGTCATTCCGAAGATCACATCATCAATGTGTAAAAAAGGAATGAAAGTCGTGTTTCTATAAACTTTTAATGCTATAAAATATTATCTACTAAATAGTTTTTTATTTTACAATTAAGCTTAAAACGCATTTTTTTTTAATGACGTCACTTTATTTGGCAGCTTTACTATCAAAAATTGATGACGTAATTTATGAACAGCCCCTATACAGCTTTTAGCGGTTTTAGTGCCTTAGGTTCTACAATAGCATAAATAAATGCTTAATGTTGTTTAATAGCATAATTATTCACGTGTAATGCTGTAGGCATAAATAAGGCATTTTTAAGGGTCACTGAGCTGCTATTGGACTAAGAGCTAGCCACGTCAGATATGACACAATAATGAGAGCAACAAAACCCGTCTGGTTAGATTGCTATACTATTCTTATTGCTAGATCCTGGCATCTGGCAGCTTTTAATGGGTGGAGGTCACAGTGACAGACTAGCAAAATGTTTTAATTGGAAAATAGTAATACCAAACTAGGTAAAAATTGCCGAAGTTGTCTCAGTTATAAAGGACAGGGCCTATATTTTAAGGGGCTCCCTAGCGCCAACGACCTTAGATCTGATTTCCTTAGTTTTCTAATTATTTATATAGCTTATCATATTATCAGTAACGGCTTTAAACAATATAGTATCCTATATTTACTTCAATATTCATTGTCTTCGAGATATTTAACATCAAAGTCGAACCGGTTTAGGCTAAAAAAGTGGTTTTATGGTCATAAATTTTGTTTTAATTAGTTAAAAATTAAAATCTCTCTACAGTTTTTAGAGACATCAAAGAGGAACCCTAATATGTAGATTACGTATATGTAAGATTCTTTACACCATTCGAATATCGATAAAAGTGTTTTTTTTAGACCATATTTTAAAATATCATAAAAAAATAACGGCTCATTTATTTCAAGATCCGGCTCAACAGAATGGAGATATAAGATTCAAAAACCGATAGTCGTTTGCCTTATAATTCTATCTATAGTGAATATGTTGGAATATCGACTCAAAACTGGTCAAAAATCGATAAAAAAAAACGTTAGACCAAAAAATATTGTGTATTCTTACCATACATCGGGGTTTTCGGTGCGGGAATGTTTGACATTAGTCAAAGAGTAGGCATTAACTTAAAAAACAGAATGTACTCTAGCACGTTTCTACCTAATGAATAATTGATCGAAAAAATCATAGGTATATACAATTTATATGAAATAGCTGACTATTATGTATATATATTGTAGGTACATATACCTATGATTTTTTCAAGTATTTTTTTATTAATTCATGTAGTGACTGATCATTGTCAAACTTTTCAGTTAATCAAATAGTTCATAAATATCGGACGTCAATATTAATATTTGACACTTACTATACCGTGTCTTTGTCTTAGGTAGATCTAGTTAATAAATTTCGGATATGCAATTGCATTTTTAAAATACTAAGTATATAATAGTCAATACAAACATGCCTCTAAGAAAAAAAGCTCGTATCATAGTGTGTAAGCTATTCACAGAGAGGTAGTTATTCATTAAGCATAATATGATATTTTCTCAGACTAACTCTCAACCTATCTGTTTATCTCTACTCTTTCTCAAATCGTTCCCGCACCGAAAACCCCGATATATGATTATTACGGAAACAAAAACAGTAGGCGAAAACTATGAACTATATTTTATTATACATCGTTTGGCACTACTTTCTCCCAACATAAATTTTTGTATAATTTCTCTTAATATTGTATAGTATTTGTAAAGTTTCTCATAATATTGCATCAAACCCAGATCTCTAGGATTTATTTTCTTGAAATGGTTTGCATTCTTTGACCTCCACTACTTTAAAGCTGCCAGATGTCCAGATCTAGAAATAAGCATAATATACCAAACTGACTAGAGGGGTTTGGTTGCTCTCATTATTGTCATATCCGACGTGGACGTTGGTAGCTCTCCGTCTATATAGACCAACGCCATTTTGTAAATAATTAATAACCTAAAAATAAAATCATGCGGACCTATTTATACAAGGAAAATACCTATATAATAAAGAAATTACTTAGTTTAAGACTGCTCAACCAACACTATTGTGTTAATAATGCAAAACTCGTTCTATACGAGGATTACACAATTGTTTTGTTTATTTGACGCATATCTTTTTATAATATTTTATAGCAAAACCACAATAAATCAAAGGCGCGTGAAAATTTTCAATGAAACTTATATACACATTTACAGTAAACTACATTGCGCAGTCATATTTGAAGGATATAATAACGTAAAAGTGTCAAAAACTTTTATAAATTTTGTTAGGATGCAAACAAATATGACGTGTCACTCATTCAGTTTTTTGTACCGTCTTCGTCCATTTTATATTGCGAGACAAAGTAGTTAAATCACAACGTTCATTGTATTATAACATTTGTTCCGTCGGTATTAGAGACGTTTTTGCATTGACGTAAGGTTTATTTTACTACACTCTTATGCTAGTATAATGCGTTTGTATTGCGATTGGCAAGTTAATCGAGAGTACTTATGCTTCTTTACTGCGATTAGCAAGTTTTTTGGCCGTATTAAGGCTTCTTTAATGCAGTCGGCAACTTAATAGAGCGTACTAATGCTTCTTTGAGGCGATTGGCACTTTCCATGACAACGATAATGCTAATAGCGCAGACATAATGCGCCTGCAATGCTATTAAATGACCTGTATAGGATCTCAAGCTGGGTAATTTGTGGCCATTTAAGACCTATATCAGCACTATAAACGTTTATAATGCTACTATAAAACGAACTCAAAATGCTAAAAGCATACAGATATGCTGTAAGACGGCCGTTATACTGCTTTGATGTGTTACTTGGGATGCTACTGCCATGACTGATTTCTGGCGTAGCATCTGGTCGGCGCCCGTTGAACACACGGAGGGCGAGTGGATGAGTGTTGTTGAACGTGGGTGCGAGTCCATCGAACCAATGGGGGCTATCACCATCAGCCCCGACGACGTAAGTTGTGCAATCCGTACGGCCCAGAACTGGAAAAGTCCTGGCCCGGATGGGTTGCACAACTTCTGGCTAAAATGGTTTCGATGCTCGCACTCGCGGCTGGCAACACAATTTCAACAAGCCCTTGAACTTGGCTCCCTCCCGCCTTTCTTAACAACTGGTGTAACCTTCCTGCTCTATAAGTCCGGTAGTACCACGGAAGCGAAGAACTACCGACCCATCACGTGCTTGCCTACGCTCTACAAGCTTCTTACATCCATTTTGAGAGCAAAAATAAACGCGCACATGGTCGCAAACAACATTTTGGTCTCCGCTCAAAATGGATGTAGGGTTGGGTCCCGTGGTACTAAAGAGCTCCTCCTCATAGACATGACCATTTGCCAACGAGTCCGGCGGAACAGGGGGGCCCTCTCGGCCGCTTGGATTGACTACAAGAAGGCCTATGATTCGGTGCATCATTCATGGCTGAGGAGGATCTTGGAGCTGTATAAAATTGATGCAGCTTTAGGATCCTTCCTTGGCGCGTGTATGAGGCAGTGGACCACAGTCCTTCGTCAACCAGGAGGCGGGGATGACTCCCCTGGCCCGCAGGACTTTATAAGGATCGAGCGAGGAATATTTCAGGGCGACAGTCTGAGTCCCCTGTGGTTCTGCCTAGCTCTAAATCCGCTCAGCAATCTGCTGAAGGATTCGGGGCTAGGTTGCCGGCTTCGGAGAGAGGGTGAAGTCATATCTCACCTTCTGTACATGGACGATCTCAAATTATTTGCACCAAATAACCAAGACTTGTTGGAACTACTGAAGACCACTGAAGTGTTCAGTAGTTCCATCAAGATGGAGTTTGGTGTTGATAAATGTGCGGTTATGCATGTACAGCGGGGGAAAGTAGTAAATTCAACAAATCTACAGCTTTCTGAGACAATGACGTTCAGATCTATCTCTGAATCAGAAACCTACAAATACCTTGGTATGTCACAGTCTTTGGGCATTGAGGATGTGGGTATTAAACAGGCGTTGAAGGAGCGCTTCTTCGGTCGGCTGACAAAAGTACTTAATAGTCTTCTGTCAGGTGGCAACAAGGTGCGCGCCTTCAATGCCTGGGTAATGCCCCTACTCACATACTCCTTTGGCATACTAAGGTGGACACAGACCGAGCTGGATGCCCTGGATCGGAGAGTCCGTCTATTGCTCACCACACACCGTATGCTTCACCCACGCTCGTCTGTTATGAGATTGTACATCCCACGGAAGTGTGGAGGTCGGGGCTTTTTAAACGCCAAAAATCTCCACAACCGTGAGGTGTACAATCTCAGGAATTATTTCCTTAACAACGAGTGTGGGATGCATCGTGATGTGGTGGCAGTAGATAAGGGTCTCACGCCGCTCTCCTTGGCAAACGAGAACTGGCGCAAACCTGTGGTGCTAAGCACCGAGGATCGCAGGGCGGTATGGAAGAGCAAGGAGCTACACGGGCGGTTCTACAGGGCCCTCACGGGACCCGACGTAGACCTGCTCGCGTCGGTGAACTGGTTACGATTCGGGGACCTCTTCGGAGAAACCGAAGGTTTTGCCTGTGCAATTGCGGACGAAGTTATCATGACGAATAACTACCGGAAATATATCCTGAAGGACGGTAGGGTCGACATTTGTCGGGCATGCCGCCGTCCCGGAGAGTCACTCAGGCATATCATCTCCGGTTGTTCTCATCTTGCTAACGGCGAGTACTTGCACAGACATAACCTCGTAGCCAGGATTATACACCAGCAGCTTGCTCTCCTATATGGTCTTGTGGACCACGAAGTGCCGTACTACAAGTACACACCAGCACCAGTTCTCGAAAATGGTCGTGCCACGCTCTATTGGGATCGATCTATTATCACGGACAGGACTATTGTAGCCAATAAGCCTGATATCGTGGTAATAGATCGACCGCAACGCCGGGCCATACTCGTCGACATCACCGTCCCATGTGACGAGAACCTCGTGAAGGCCGAGAAGGACAAGTCCAGCAAGTACCTAGACTTGGCTCACGAGGTAACCGCCATGTGGGAGGTTGATTCGGCGATCATTGTACCGATAGTTGTTTCTGCGAACGGTCTCATAGCGAAGAGTCTCGACCAACATCTAGAGAGACTTTCGCTACGGGGTTGTGGTTGGATCAAGGGTCAGATTCAGAAGGCGGCTATCCTGGACACGGCGCGCATTGTCCGAAGGTTCCTCTCTCTGTGGCCCTAACCACCGGCAGCCTGGGCCTTGCTCCGTTGCCGGCGGCACCCTAGGTTAGGTTTTTTATAATGTTTTTATTGTTTTTGTATGTTTTAGATGTATTTTTATATTTTACTTTTGTAAAAATATTATAAAAACCTAATCTAAGAAATTAATGAAATAAAGTAAATAATAATAATAATAATAATAAATACTCTTTATTGCACACCTCATACAGTTACAAGCACAAATTTTACAATTAGATAAATTTAGGTAGAGGTAACAACAGGCGGTCTTATCGCTAATGAGCGATTTCTTCCAGACAACCTTTGGGTAGTGGAGACTAGAGAAAAACAATAAGCAGTAGGTGGTGCATAGAAACAAAAGAGACGAAATAGATAACACAGCACATTCATATTAATATACATACTTAAATAAATACAAAAAAAAAACATACATATACGTACATATATACATATGTAATACACACAATAAGAAACAACAGTGTCAACTTAAAAACCTAAGGAAGAGATAAATAGTATTCCTTAAGTTGCGATTTAAAGCTACCAATAGATTGCGCGCGTTTAATGTTGAGAGGGAGAGAATTCCACAAACGAACGGCCTAGAACATAAATGAGCAATTATAAAATTTGGAAGATGAAGATGGCACTTTTAGGAGCAATTTTTGAGAGGATCTAATAGAATTAAGATAAGAGAAACGCTCTTTGAGGTAGCGGGGAGTTGCAGGGTTAAAAAGTATAGAAAAGAGTAAAGAAAGTATGTGAGAGTTACGGCGGTGACGGATAGGGAGCCATTTGAGTTGAGAACGAAAACTAGAAACATGGTCGAATTTGCGTAATCCGAAAATGAACCGAATGCAGGCATTTTGAATACGCTCAAGCTTATTAAGTTGCTCCTCGGTTAGGTCTAAATAGGAGATATCCGCATAATCAAGAATGGGGAGAAGTAACGACTGAGCAAGCGCAATTTTAGTAGCATTTGGCAGGAAATTCCGGAGCCGTCTGAGAGACCCTATGGCAGCAAACATCTTCCTGCTCACTTCACTCACCTGAGGCACCCATGATAGACAACGATCCATGATTACGCCAAGATTTTTCACTTGGTTGGAAAAAGGAATTTGGATACCATCGAAGACTATCGGAGGGAGCCTGAGAAAGTCAATTTTGGAGATTTGTTTAGCGCTACCCATCACAATTACCTGTGACGTTAGGGGGTTTACTTTTAAACCGTAATTTTGACTCCAATTTGATATGCGGAGCAGATCAAGATTCGTGGCTTCTATAACTGAATTGAGATCGCTATGCATACCCTGCGAATATATTTGAAGGTCGTCGGCATAGAGGTGATACGAAGAGGAGAGATCAAGAGTTATGGAATTAATGAAGATAGAAAATAAAAGAGGATACAGCACACCACCCTGTGGAACACCAGCTGATGTGCTGCACCAGGAAGAACACGAAGAATCTAGTTTAATTCTTTGCCGACGACCAACCAAATAGCTGCGGAACCAGTCAATCCCTGCAGCCGATATGTTAAGAGACTGTAAGAACGCGAGCAAAATGTCAAAATCGACCGTGTTAAAGGCATTACTGAAATCTAGAAGTGCAAGAACTGTAAGCTTCTGGTCATTCATACCCAAACAGATGTCATCGGTAACCTTGACAAGAGCCGAGGTAGTACTATGGCCCGGACGAAAACCAGATTGAAATGGGTTTAGGAGGTCATTTCTATTCAGGAAGGAAGTTAGTTGCTGATGCACTAGCCGTTCGAGGACTTTGGATAGGAAAGGAAGAATGGAGATGGGGCGATAGTCAGAGAAGGAACTGGGGTTGGATTTTTTGGGTAAAGGAATAATATTGGCATCCGTCCACAGACTGGGAAAAGTACTTGATGAAATGGAAAAATTCAGAATACCGGTGATAATAGGAACAAACAAATCAAGGAGAGGGAGTATCATATTTCGGCTAACACAGTCAACACCAACGGCGTTAGAAGTGATATTCAATATACCCTTCCTAACATCACTCTCACAGAAATGGCTAAAATAGAAAGAAGAGAAATCTAAGGCAGGAAGTGATGAAAGATGATGAAGTGAGTTAGATTTCTTAGGACCACTGAAACAGGTGGACGATGAAAAATGCTGGTTAAGCTGGTCAACGCTAATATTGTTTAAATTGGTTGCCTGTTGAGATTTGCCAACTCCGAGACCTTTCAAAAATTTCCGCACTTTGGCTGGATTTCCATCTTCAACAGAACTGTGAATATGACGCCTCTGAGCATCTCGACATATAGTGCTACAGCGATTGCGCAGGGTATGATATTTAAGTTTATTTTTCTCTGAGTTGTTAGCCTTATACTTAGATTTAGATTGATTCTTCCTCTCTATAAGGGCTTTAATATCCTCAGTGAGCCAAGGAGCAGGGAGATGCTTGACTTTTATTGCACGAACAGGAGCATGAGCGTCATAAAGTTGTATGAGGAGCGAATTAAAGAGAGAAACTTGATCGTCTACCGAACCCGCTCGAGCGATACTGCTCCAATCGATTGTTAAAGCGTCATCTCGAAGCTTTTCCACATTTAATCCACTAAAATTGCGCTGCAAAAGAATTTTTGATTTAGATTTGGGAGGACGAATTTTGTAAGAGAGATAGAGCAGATCATGATATGAGAAGGCATCCGCGGAGTATTGTCCAAATTTAGACACATGAGAAGTCGAAGAAACTAAAGTTAAATCAAGAAGAGAAGGCGAGCAATTTGGAAAATAGTGTGTGGCGTCTGAAGGGAGAATAGTTAGATTGCATGCATCTACCAGGGATTTAAGGCGCCGGGATCGACTGTCATCCTTCAGAAGACACGTATTTAGATCTCCCATAAGAATGTGATGATTATAAGAAGGCATAAGGTCCTCGAGAAGTTTCTCAAGAGAATCAAAGTAATTAACGTGAAGGGAGGGGGAATAAAAAACGCCGAGTAAAAGTTTGGAATGAGAGAGGGAAACGTCGAGAAACATATACTCTGCGGCATCAGAAGTAGAAGAGCTGGCAGATACATTAACAATTGAATAGGGGATGTAAGAACGAAGGTAAATCGCAACTCCACCGCCACCTCTTCCAAGGCGGTCGTGCCGAATTAAATTGAAACCAGGTAAAGAGACCAGGTACGACGTTGAAGGCAAAGCTGGTCTGAGCCACGATTCGGAAATTAAAATAGCATGAATATTCTTAATGTCAAAAGAGAGTAACATATCGCTGTAATGGGCAGGAATACTTTGCGCATTTAAATGCACAACATTAAAATTTTTAGGTACATCATTAAACTGAGATTCCAGAATGTCGTGAAGCGAAGGAGGCAAACTATGGAAACTGTCTTCACTTACACTATCTAAGGAGGAAAAAGATAAATACTGATCACTGTTATCACTGAAGGCATCTGAAAAATATATATAAAGTTAAAAATATAATAAGTATATAATAAGTGTATACTAATATTCAATAAATATAAAAATATATACAGTAACAACTAAACAAAAACTCCACAATCTACCCGCCAGCAGCAAATAAATAATATATCTACTAACCCTAAACTAATTTAAGGTACCTTAGCTACCCGCCAGCATATCTGGATGGATCAAAATTAAAAACAAAACAACAAATAATTAACATTCAGAGCAGAAACGGAACGCAATAATTTACAAGTGGCAACACTGGGCTGTTCATGTCAAAGCGCCTGTCATGTCAAGTTAATGTCAAAGCAAAGCAAATGCTATTACGAAAACTAGTTAAGATAAACAAATTAATCAAAAAAGAAAGAAAGGGTAGACACAGATAAGTGCTGCACGACAAAATTAAGAAGTCAATTGTAACACGGTAACAAGAAAAGCACTACACAGTAAACAAACAAAGTAGGTACGAGTACTCTACGATCGAATCTTCGCCTTCACAGTCTCCCTCTTTGCACGCTGCTGCCTAGCTCGCGGAGCCTGGGGGACGGGCCGAGTATCAGGTTCCGACGAAGCGGCAGGATGCTCCGCGTCGGCATCGGTAGGCGTCGCCTGCGCAACCGACAGAGCTTTCACATCGGCGACGCTGTTAGCACGGCGGCGCACGCCATATTTTCCCAGCACAAGCACGTCGCCGTTCCAGGTCCAGCAGTTGCGCACTCCAAAACGCTCACGAGCCTCCATGAAAGCATTGTGGCGGGGCTTTGTGAGAAACTCTCCAAGTGTGACGCCTGAGCCCTTGAGTGCCACCTTGCCAAACCATACATCATCCCTGATGGCTATATCCTTGAACTTGACAAGAATGGCTCTAGGATTTTTGCCGCGCCCTCCACGACCACCCAACCGATGACTGCGCTCAATATCTGCTGCGGAAAGATCTTCTAACACGGCCTGCAGTTTGTTAACCGCAAGATTTGTTGTGTCCTCAGAATCAGATTCATCTATACCATGTACTAACAACATCTTGCGGCGAGAGCGCGTCTCGATGTGGTCCACCTGGCGAGTGACAAGCTCCACCTGATTCTGCAAGGCATCGAGAGACCTCACAACAAAGTCCTTGAAAAAGTCAAACTTTGAAGCCACAGCAGCGACTGTTGGATTAGTGGTGCCCGCGTTGTCGAGATCTTTCTGGAACTGCGCCATCGTCTTCTTGAATGTCTCGGACAATTCCTCAATTGAACTTTTTACTGCACTTGTTCCTGACATTTTGTGAGAGTGAAGTGAGTGATAAAAATCGAAGTTAACTTGTGGAGAAAATGTAATGGAAATGCTGGTAGGTTATAAAGGTTATTTAAGCATCAATATTATTAGGTTTAATTGTCCAAAAAGTGATTATAAATATTTTTTTTTAACAATAAATTTAGTGCACAAGATGTGACTTGTTTTTCTCCACCTACCCTAGAAGTATCATAAGTTATACAATAATAGTATCAACCATATGAATTTTACAGAACCATTTGGTTACCTAAACTAAATTTAATACATATTGATAACATACTCTTACCAGTAGCAAGATAAGAATACAGAAAGACAATAACTATAATACTAGTTGGCAACAGGCAACACTATTAATTTGGAAACAGGTCTGACAAGTTGGGAATGTTTACATTTTAAGGTAACGCCTCTAGTGACATTGTCTGGACCAGGGTGCTGCTCTTGTACTAACCCGTATAACCACTTCGAGGGCGGGAGATCATCCTCCTTAACTAACACTACGTCACCTACCTGTGGCTCCGGGGTGACCTTAGTCCATTTGTATCTCTGATAGGGCGTTGTCAGGTACTCCTGAGACCATTTTCGCCAGAACTGCTGCATGAGTTTCTGTGTGAGCTGCCATCTGTGTAAGGGACTGATTTGAGACTCTTCATAGTTGCGATCTGGGGCTGTCACCAGAGCTTCGCCAACTAAGAAATGTCCTGGGGTGAGTGGACTGGCATCTACCTGGTTTGCTGGGAGCTGGTACACTGGTCTGGAGTTAAGACAGGCTTCACACTGCACCAGCACCGTCGATATCTCCTCGAAGGTGAGGGTGGTGCCATCTAGGACCCGTTTCAGATGATATTTAGTAGAAGCAACGCCTTGTTCCCAAAGTCCACCGAAATTGGGTGCTCGGGGTGGAATGAAGTGCCACTTGGTACCTTCATTAGCCAAGGCCTCAGCGACCTCCTTCATGACTGAAGTCTCACCCTGCTGGAAGAGGATACGCAGCTCTCTGGACGCGCCAACGAAGTTTGATCCATTGTCACTCCAAATCTCCCTACAGGGACCTCGACGTCCTACGAATCGTTTGAAAGCGGCTAAAAAACCTTCTGTGGTGAGTGAACTTACTGCTTCCAGGTGTATAGAGCGGGTCACCATACAGACAAACAGTGCAATGTAGCCCTTATAGCTTTTGCATCCTCGACCTTTGGAAATCCTTATATTTATAGGTCCGGCGTAGTCACACACAATTTTAGAAATATGACGATTAAATATATATATATGGCTAAACAAAAATATAAACAGAGTGAAATAAAAAGATGCGAGAATAATATACGAAAAATATGGGCTACAATAAATAGTTGGTTAGGGGCCCCTAAACCAACTGTGGACTCAGTTATTATGAAATACTGACTCCGCCAAAAACATATGCACAAAATTTGCTAATACGTTTACGCAGGAAATAAGCAATATCAAACACAACTGTAAAGTTAAGTTCTTAGACCGCCAAAGTTATGTTAAGCAATGTAATATTAGTTTTAGATTCCAGAAAGTAGATAAAACTGAAGTCGAAAAAATAATTACTACTTTAAGTACTAGAAAGTCGCCTGGAATCGACAGAATCAGAGTACAAGATTTAAAATACGTTCAAAATGATATCAGTCCCCTTTTAGCAAATTTTGTTAATATGTGTATAAGCACGGGGAAGTATCCCGATGAATTAAAAAAAGCTATTATACGGCCAATATATAAACAAGGAGACCACTTAGATTACGCTAACTACAGGCCGATAGCCATCTTGTCAACAATTAATAAAATAATGGAAAAAATAGTTATAAAACAAATAAGTGCATTTTTAGAGAAAAATAATGTAATAACTGATACGCAACATGGATTTAGGCCAGGCAGGAGTACATCCACAGCCTTGGCAGATTTTACAGACGAAGTATATAGTAATTTAGATAAAAAGAAATACGTAGGTATACTATTTATAGATTTTAAAAAAGCTTTTGACACATTGGATCACGAACAACTACTGCAGGCTATGGACGAATGTGGTGTTCGTGGTCCAACGCTGGAATGGTTCCGAACATACTTGTCGCGGCGGACGCTGCGCGCCGCGGTCGACGGAGTCGAGGGCGACGACGCAGAGGTACTCACCGGCGTACCGACCGGCTCTGTATATGGCCCGGTGGGATATATTATGCATGTAAATAGCATATCCAATGTGGTTCGCAACTGTTCTACATATATGTACGCCGACGATACGTGCCTATTATACGCTGATAGAGATATAACTAAAATTGAGCAATGTATCCAGGAAGATTTTGAAAAAATACTGAAATGGTCGCACGATAATGGAATCATATTAAATATAGAAAAAACTAAATGTATGATCGTAAATTCTCCTTATATAAAAACACGATTAGAGCCCATAAGGATTGTTGGGCATACATATGATTGTTTGCATAGAATAAAAAAAGAATGTAAATGTAAAAACATAGAAGTAGTAGAAACATATAAATATCTTGGCCTAACCATCGATAAAAATGTAAATTGGAAAAATCACGTAGACACGATATGTAACAAATTGAGATCAATATTATATAAATTTATTAGTATAAAAAATTTAGTAAGTAAGAAAATCTTATGTATGGTTTATCATGCATTGGCAGACGCAGTTATCGACTATGGCGCCATAGCCTATGGACGCACATTTAAAACCTATCTAGATAGAATTCTATACTTACAAACCAGAATATTAAAAATCATTTCAGATAAAAAAACAATAGAAAAATGCAATCGCAACTACACACATATATATAAAAAACTGAGCATCTTGCCAGGGCATGAAAAAGTAAAGCACCTAATAGCAATTGACCAATTTAACAAAACAGAATTTAAAAAGCCTAAATCATACAATCGCAACTTAAGAGTTACCACCGTACGGAAGTATGTCGAGCCCAAGGCTAACAACTATTATGGGAAGAGAATGCGCAGTTATTTAACTCCTAGAATGTTTAACGATGTTTTCCTTGAGGATGCTTGCAATAGCAGTAGTAGTAAGGTAGTATTTAAAAAGAAAGTTAAAAAGTTCCTATTAGATACGCTAAGGCAGTCTTAATTAATTAATTAAGTAATTAATTGATTAATTAATTGAGTAAGTATTAGGTTAGTTATAAAGTTAAGTAAACTGTTTTCATTTGTAATTAATGTAATTATAGGTGCATGCTTAATAATTTAAGTGATAAAAGAGTGCATAACATCGCCGTTAAACGTTAGTTTGGCGAACTTGTAACAATACGCATGTATCAAAAAATATTGAAAATAAATAAAAAAAAAAAAAAAACACCCGGTGCGTTCAAACGGTCGAGAGACTGTTACCCTGCTACGGGGTAAATCAGCCATGAAAGGGTGAGATTTAGAAGTCCTATACTTAAGGCACCTTACAGACTTACTTAAAACATGCCTTATTACGCTTTTGGCGCTGATGATGAAATGTTTGGATCTCACATAGTTAAGAGTCAGTTGTGGACCTCCATGGAGTGTCCTAGAGTGAGCGTCGCTGACTATGAGCCTTGATAGGTGATGGTCACGTGGCATTATAATAGGATGCTTGACATTATAGGAATTATCACTATATTCGATCCTCCCTCGTGTTCGCATAATGCCATCCTCGTCCAAGAAGTGACACAATGATAAAATAATGCTTCTTCGTGGGAGTGGATGAGAATTATTCAAATTAGTTAACTCCCTGGGGAAAGCGGAGGATTGACTTGCTTTGATACCTACTTTTAAGGCATTATCGAGCTCCTTTGCAGTCAGATAGGACGGCAACGATTCCCCTCTCAGTTTTTTACAAAATCTGAGACAATAAGCTACTATTCTTATTGTCTTTGTCGCAGATGAGTATTTAGTCCATACTCTCAACTCTTCGGATGGCTGATCAGAGGATAAAACCGTACATACCTGTACCTTGCTGGGTTTGGCTTCAAGCTCAGTGGATAATAGGGGCTCAGATGTTGGATGCTGGTAGTTAGGGTCTTGTAGCCATGCTGGGCCCTGGACCCACAACTCAAATTGGATGAAATCGGTTGGTGACATACCTCGACTTGCACAGTCTGCAGGGTTGCTGGTGGATTCGACATGCGCCCACTGATCATTGTTTAGTATGGATAGGATCTCAGTAACGCGATTGACTATAGTTGAGTCTGTCCAAGCTCTGCAACGACTGACTGGAATGAATAGGACAGCGGATACTTCTGCCAGCAGTTTGGATAATAGTACTGCCCCGGAAAGTTCAAGTCGGGGTATGGATATTTGGCGGATTGGACAGACCTTCGTTCGGGCTGCAACTAAATGGACGGTGACATTACCTTCATGATCCATTACCCGAAGGGATACGACTGCTGCGTAAGCGTCGGTGGAGGCGTCACAGTAGCCATGTAGCTGGATATCGCTTGAGTCTTGCCTGACACCAACCCATCGTGACACGGTGAAGCTGTTGAGAACCGGCAGCTGCTCCCGGAACTCGTTCCACTCCGTCAGCAGGTTGGCAGTTACTTCCTGGTCCCACGAGTGACCTGAAACCCACAGTTTTTGCATGTATATCTTGGCTCGGATAATGACTGGAGAAATCCATCCCAGTGGATCAAAAAGACGTGATATGTCAGACAAGATGTTTCGTTTGGTGACGGGGGTTGGCTGTGGAGGTAAGTTAACCTTGTAGTGAAATGAGTCAGTCTGATTATTCCATGACAAGCCTAGGATTTTGATCATGTCATCCAGTTTTATGTCTTTCTCAAGACTACTAACTGGGTGTGGATAAATTGTTTCCATCAATTTTTGGCTATTGCTTGCCCATTTTTGTAATTCGAACCCAGCTTTACTTAGCAAACTGACCATTTCCGTATAGATTTGGATGGCTTCATCATCAGTCTCGCACCCACTCAGCAAGTCATCCATAAAGTAATCTGTCAGCACCTTTTCTGCAGCCAATGGATAATCTTTACTATCGTCTTTAGCCACTTGCTGTAAACTTTTGACTGCAAGATAAGGAGCCGACGAGACCCCGAATGTTACCCGTAACATCCTGTAATCCTTTAAAATGTCATCAGAACTCTCACGCCACAGGAGGCGTTGGAAATCAGTGTGTTTATCCACGACTTTAACCTGTCTGTACATTTTTATAATATCCGCTATAAAGCAAATTGGATGAATACGCCATTTCATGATGATATGACGCAGTTCTGGTTGTAGTCGTGGACCAACCATGAGATCATCATTCAAAGACCTGCCGTTGACACCCTTAGAAGAGCAGTCAAAAACCATGCGAAACTTGGTTGTGGATTTGTCGCTGCGAACCACGGCATGGTAAGGCATGTACACACAACCAGGTTTTGCAGCTTCCTGCTGGTCTTGAATAAGTTTCATCTGATTTAGTGATAAATATTAATTAATCACTTTGGTATATTCCTACCTTAGGAGTGGATTGCTATCCATCCTTTTCTCCAATGAGAGAAATCTCCTTAAAGCCACTTTCCGTGAATCCCCATATTGGCACAATGGATCCTCATCACGAAATGGAAGACTAACAACATAGCGACCTGTACTGTCTCTAGTTGTAGTGGATACATAATGCTCCTCACACGCTTGGTCTTCCTTAGACAACAAGGTGCGAGGCTGATCGGTTTCAATTTCCCAGAATTTACGGAGAGTGTCAACAATGGAGCTATCCAGAATATGTGCAGTTATAAAGCTAAGACAATGGTTACTCACTTGTGTTTTTCCTGACAGGATCCAGCCCAAAGCGGTGTTTTGTGCTGTCAGAGTGGACGTCGGTTTCCATACAATACCATCTGTCAGGGTCTGTCCATACATCTCAGCACCCAGCAACATGTCCACCTGGCCTGGAGTGTGATATCCTGGATCTGCCATCTTCAATTCCTTCAACTCTGGCCAATCATGAATTTCAACTTTCTGTGAAGGAATGGGATTAGTTGCCTGACTTACCACATATGCCTGAACAACACAACTAAAAGAGCTACAAGTGAATTGTATTTTGAATTAAACCTTGTGCTTAATTGGTTTCGGTAATGGGATTTTCTCCCCGCCCAGTCCTGATGGATCAACACTACAGTTTGCAGGTATCTTGCGTAACTGGAGTAATTGTACAGTACGCTCAGTCACAAATGACAATTGTGCACCCTGGTCAAGAAATGCCCTAAGTGTATGACAATTTCCCTTATTTTCTACCTTAACTAATGCCGTAGTTAACATTACCTCACTATTGGGCATACTAGAACCTTCAGCAGCATGAGCCACAATGTTACTAGATCCAGGTTCCCTCTGCTCTGGCTTCTCTTGGCTACCTTCACGCTGGTTGCTGTGGATCTTTTCCACTTCACTGGCTCGGCTTGGCTGCGTTGAAGATGGTTGTTCGCTGTCCAGATGTAGCAGGGAGTGGTGACGACGACCGCAGCGCCTACATGATGTATCTCGCTTGCACTGTGTTGCAGAATGCTTTGCTCCGAAGCAATTGAAGCACAACGCCTTATTTTTGACAAAGTCCCGCCGTTGTTGTACTGAGTCCTGGCTAAAACGCTTACATTAATACAATAAATGTGCCTCTGCACAGCATGGACAGGATATAGAAGGCGCTGATGTAGTAACACTGAACACTTTAGGTCGCTCGGTTTCTTTCGGTTTAGTTTCTCTCTTGTTACTTGGCTCTATGAACTCTAATGCTCTAAATCTGCATTCCAGGAACATTGAAAATTCACTAAAAGTTGGTAGTGTGTCTGAACTCTCACTGATCTTGTGTTCCCATAGTTTCCGGGATTCCAGATCAAGCTTCTGTATGATCAGGTGGATAATGATGAGATCCCAGGTTGAAATGTCAATGTTCATGTTGGTGAGAGCACTTAAACACTCATTTGTTGTGTCTAATTTTGTTTGATTCCATAAGAAAATGCTGTGGATAAGCTGTTTTGACTTTTTAAACGGTTAAGTATGCATGATGAAATGTAGCGAGTGTTGCTGTACCTTTTCTTTAATAATGTCCAACATTGTTCATAATTGGCATCAGTTATGGGTGTGTGTCGTATTAATTGCTCTGCACAGGTGCTAAAGTTTAGTTGCTATTGATCACAGATTCAAATAAGTCATGAAAGGTAGGCCACTCTGCATACTCGCCGGAGAACACTGGGATAATAATTCTTGGTAGTTTCACTGCACTGGATATATTGGATTCATTTTGCAGATTATTGTGCGAGTGAACTGTGGATGTTGACATTGTCGGCAAGCTGACTTGGGGTTTGATTTTGTCGAAGGCCTATTTTAACTGACATTTATATTCAATGTATTTTTTCTTCTACTTTGTCATAAGTCTCAGTTGTGAAGTACGCAATGCTTGGATCTTCGGATTGTAACAAAATAGCTTCGTGGTTGCTCTCGAACGATTTCCAGTAGCCTTCAACAGTTCTAACCTCGTTTCTAAGTATGAAATGGTAATCCGCGCTTTAGGCGATTTTTTGAGGTTAGAAGCGGCCTTATCTATCTTCTGTTCTGTATGTTGCTGTAATTTCAAGTAAGATTCGACTTCCATTGTGATTTTCCTTCGATTTCAATAAATCCGGTACGTTTGGACCATGTCCGACCTCGTGGCCGGCACAATAGATTTTGGATAAAAAAACTGGTTCAATTGGTGGATGAAGGTTGAATAAAATGTTGATTTCTTCAATTTAATCTTGTATTTTCATTTTCTACAACTTTTTACTGGGATTTAAACACTAAACTAATTATTTCACATTTATATAAAGAATTTCGACTTGCATATACGGCCATTTTTGGAAGAAGAGCGAGCATAGATAATATATTTTTGACATTGACTTAGGCCGAGCTGTTTGAGATATCAAAAAAAAACTATATCGACAACAAATAGCAACTACTAATGAATCTTATAAATATACATATAACGCTCAAACATGTTGTTGATCGCTAAATCACGCTCGAAAGCTAATTGTTCAATCTCCATAGCCGTCATTGTATAAGAAATTGATTTATTATACTGAGTAAAATAATAAGGTTATCACGAGATAAGCAATTAAATACTTGCGAGTTGAAATAAATAAGAATTATTTATTTGTAGGTACGTTGTACGTTATGTTATGTATTTAAGACTTCTAGAATGGCTAGGTACTAGTTAAATGTTAGTATGTAAGTAAAATTAGTATATAGTTGGTCGCAAATTAAAAGATAAATTGTAATTGAACATGCAATGTTAAGTACAAAGATAAAATACCCCGTCGGTAGAACCCGAGCTAAAGGAATATGAACTCTGTGCCGTACGCAATACGAGCGACAGATCGGTAATGTAGCAGTACAGTTACCGTTGTTTTGGTTGTTGGTACGTTATACCATAAACTTAAAGAATACAACTAAATACGTAAATACTAGATGTATTTATTTTTTGTACGTTGCGTTGTACAAAAATAACAAAATAATCGCGACAAACTATATAAAGACCTATGCAATAGGCAAATGCTAGCACGCGCGCCGCAATGTCTACCGCCCGGTTCGCGGCAAAAGTAATCGAATATAATTTCGTAAAGAATCTTCGAACTTGACACATGCCACTGTCACCCTCTGTTTTGAAAATCCAAATACACTTCTTTCAAATAATTCACATCTCTGCAATATACAACACAATAACACTCTTAAAATACACCAGAATATCTAAATATATAGTGAAAGTGTTTACTCCATTCGAAATTACCGTAAAACAAAAATATCAACATTCATACCTAATGACAACATGTTGAAAGCCCCCAACAAAATTGTGTTTTGAAGAAATGAATACGACCGCAGTCAATAAAAGCAATCAAGAAACCTGTCCGGCCTGTTCCAAAACCTTTAAAAGAAACGGCCTGCAACGTCACATACGTGCCGCCCATGGTGAGCAGTCCTCTTCGCATCAACAAGCCTCCACTCAACACTCGCCTTTTGCAAGAGCATATAGTGGCATAGCGAGTGGATCGCCTTGGGTAACGCCTTCTTTGCTATACATTCTTGTGTCTGAGTTTCAAATAACAAGCTCGGCATGGCCGTTATATGTGTTGTACAGGAAACGGGGACAATGTGGCGAATATATTCGGGCCTGCCACAAAGCAAGCTGCCTATTTACACTGTTGAATGCGTTGTTAGCATCAACGAGGAGCATTCCCCATTCTGAGCTTGGGTGACATTTCTCTTCAAAAGTGTCATTCATTGCATGTATGGCTCCTTCGATACCAGAGTTGAGGCCACTGCAAAGTTGCCATTGTCCACATGCTTCGGTGACTTCAGATCCTGTTGCCAAGATCATACATTTAGAGAGGATTCTTCTAAGGCATTCCCCGATTCCAATGGGTCTCACGCCTGGGCATTTATCCAGAGCTACCCGACGGCTCGACATAAGGGATTGTATTTGTGTCCAAGGTACGTGTTCGTTATTCAATTTCATAGTAAGTTGGGCTATGGCATTTCTTAGGTGCAGGCTCGCATCGCCGAAACGTAAGAGAAAGTCCTTCCAATTTTCGGACGTTGAGCCAGTTGGACCCCCACCACTTTTCTTGCAACTTGCTCGACGTGGTTACTAGTTATGTCGACATCTAATAATGGTGGCATTTCGGGGAAATCCTCGGGCAGGGTAAATAAGTCAGGGTTGGGGTTTGCGGGAGGTGGATGTTTTTCTCTTAGTACGTCGCTGACGATTTTACCGGTATAATCGATTTCGTCATTACTATTCAGGACTTTGCTTGTATCTTTGGTTAATAGCCAGCTTAGGGCCTCGCGGACTTTGCCACGTTGAAATAGTCTTGTGAATGTTTGTGTTGTTTTGTCGTTATTGTGGTATTTTCGACTATATGTATTTTGAAGAGTTTTGTCAGATTTTATCGATTCTGAGATTAAAATATCAAACTGCTCATCGGC